>CAJPEX010001000.1:869-71481 GCA_905338405.1 Notodromas monacha
CAGAAACCCCCCCCCCCCCCCCCCCCCAAAAAAAACCTTACTTGAAAAATAAATAAAAACCATATTCCGCATTCAAAAAGGAAAATAAATAAAAACCATATTCCGCATTCAAAAAGGAAAAAAAAAACCAGTGCTGATTTTTCCTTATTGTCAGTGAAACAGGTGCGAAAAAGATGGGTTCCATTCCCCTTATCAATACTGTACACATGCGCAGCAAGAACAAGAAGCTCACCGTTCGTATGACCAGGTGTCGCTCGAACCTCAATTTCAATGCTCCCAACGTTCAAAACGTCTCCGTGATTTAGAAACAAATCAGCGTCTCCTCCGCTGGCTTCAGAAAGGACACTTTTCAACCCAGGCAACCTGGTCTTCATTTTACCCGAACCCGTGATGTGGTCAGCATGAACGTGGGTATTGGCTTATTCATACACGGAATAAATACGACAACGTTTTTATTTTTTTTTTAATGATTATGGGGAATGAGCCAATGATGAATTATTATAATTTTTTTTCAATCACGAACCAGCGTAAATCAAGGTCAATCCCAGGTCAGCGACCAGCTGCAAATCCCGGTCAACTTTCTGTATGACTGGATCGATTATCACCGCTTGCCCACTGGCGCCATCTGCTATCAAGTACGTGTATGTGCAGCTCTCTGAGTCAAAGAGCTTGAAGGAGAAGAAGACCAGAAAGAATAATATATATATATTATATTGGCACAGTTATGGCACTTATATTGGCACAGTTATAAAAATCGATCCCATTGATACCGAAAAATGAATGTTTTCTGCTGAGAAACGAAAAGCGTTTCAGCCAGAAAAATTCATATAGTCACATTTTTAAAAATATTTTCACCCCCGTGAAAACATAAAAATTAATTTCACCTTCTTCATTCCAGAAATTGCGCGAAAATTTTTCATTCGTGAAACATTACTGCGATTTCCAACCAACACATCAGCACAGTAAATACAGTTCTTGAATGCTAACAGATTGATAAAAATTTTAAAATAAATTTCACAAGAATTTTAAAGACTTTATAAAGACGTTTTAGAAAATTGAGTGGATTCTTTATCGTTCCTATTCAATTCCGAATTGCAAAGTCATAAACCATCATAAATTTTTAAAATCAAACTAAAATCCTTTGACTTATTTTCCAAAAAGAATGAACGCTGAAAAGCGGCAAATAAAGTTTTCTGTTCATTCATTCATTCATTCATGAACTTTCGGCAAACATTTTCAGGACGAAATGTTGAAAAAAAAAAATGTTTGTGGATAAAATAACCCGTTTCTTGGAAACACAAGGAACTCATGAAGAGCGACATCTGCGAAATATTTCGAGAAGTACTCTCGAAATTGTGCACAAAAATTGATGCCACCAAAAAATATGGCGACAACACGTAAACAATAAAATGTTACAGAAATATTTTATTGACAAGGAATCAGTCAAGTTTTCAATCCACTCATGCACTTGAAATATTGTACATAAATATACAATATGTACTTTCACCCAGTGCTGGAATAGCAATAAAAAAAAGTACACAGGGTCAAAAATAACCCGAAATAAGAACATGAAAAGAAAGCTCAAGAAATCAACAGAAAGATTTGATAAAAAAATGACTGGTGCTTTTGTCCAACCAATTTTCAGAATAATTAGAATATATGAGCGCTTTTCTGTGCACAAACACAACTTCATTAAATCATTTTCCATCTAAAAAGAAGAACAGGAAAACCGCCCTGAAAAGAGTTTTTCGTCTCAGTTGCTTCAAATGCAATCCGTTTTCCAACAACGAAGAAACAACCCGCGACGATGTTCGCGCAAAAAATTTTCAAAAATGCACAGAAAAAAAAGGAAAAACGGAAGAGAACCATAAAAATTCTAACCTGACGGAAGATGAAGTCCTCAGGCATCATGCAAAATAATGCAGCACCGTTCTTCCTGCGAAGAAAAACAACAACAACAACAACTTAAAAAAATCATACTAAATAATTGGCTTCCTATTCCATAATTTTCAAAATCTGTACGCGGAAAAAACGAAGCAAAATTTTCTTCCCGAAAGTTCATCCTGCCGGAAAGAACATCATCGTCTTGAATTTTTTTTTTTTTAAGCCGAGAAATTCGCGAGAAATTTCCCTCGAAATTTCAACTAAATATTGTATTTTTTTCAAGTTTTCACCCCCGGGGGGGGGGGGAGGGGGGAGTGGCAATCAATAATTAATTAAAGCCTCACATTATCGGATACCAAAAAAAAAGAGCTAAAATCAAATTCCTTCAACAAACTGAACTCGAAAAACGTATTAAAACTCCTAATAAATTGGCTTCGAACTCGGATCTTCAACACAAACATGCCGAAAAAAAAGTAAATAGAAAGTACATGAAATTAAGATTGAAATCAAATTTTGCCCCCTTCAACAAACTCAACTCTAAAAACTCTCCTGAACTCCTAATAAATTGATTTCAAAATCAGACCTCATCAACACGAATATATACGCACAAAATAAGATATAAAAATAATAGATCTAATCAGAAATAAAAATCAAATCTAGCTCCCTTCTCAAAAAACTTTTTTCAACTCCTAATAAATTGTCCACAAAATCAGATCTTCCAACACGAATATATACGAACAAAATAGTACATAAAATAACGGAGAAAATAAAGATAGAAACCAAATTTAGCTTCTTCCAACGACCGTAAACTCAAAAAAAATTTGAACTCCTAATAAATTGGCTTCATTTTCAATACGAACGAAATAAGACATGTCAGAAAATATATAATAAAAATATAATACTGTATGATAATACATAAAAATAAAAGCTAGCTCAATCCTTCAACAAACTCAACCCGAAAATCATTTCTGAACTTTTTAATAAATCATCTTTCAATACATTCACATCTTCAGCACGAATATACCCACTAAAAAGAGAGAGACCAACTGTTCTACAATTAGCACAAGCGAGACCCGACACTTGCTGCACATGCTTGGCTTTATAGTGCACCTCATCTGAATCCCAATCCATTAAAAATATATCTCCAACACAGAAAAAGGGGACACTCGAAAATGTCGTCCCTCGAGATGAAGTATCCACACACACACACACACACACACACACACACACACACAAAACAAGAGTACACATTCACAAGAACACGTTCAAGGCACGTCAATAATGGAAAAGGTACAAGAACAGAGTCCATTTTCTTTCTGCTTTCTATAGCATAAGAACCACTGTGAGTATATAAGGATGTGCATACAGTGGACACAAAGGAATGTTACCTAGGCAACACAAGCACGCCATGTGTTGCATCATTCATTTTGCCAGAGAGAAAAAAAAAGAAAGAAAAAAACCACATCGTCGCGATTTTTACGGCCAGTACTCTCTCTCTCTTTTCTCACGGCATTGCCACACATTTTTTCCTAATTGAATAAATAAATAAAAAAATTCTTTTCTGCACCGAAGAAAAAAACAATTGGAGGAATCTCATCAATGTTCTGACCTTCTTCTGTTGAAATGTATATGATATGATATCTTTGAGAATACTTGGGAGAAAATCCGGGAGTCTTCGATAAAATCATTATTTTTAAAATAAAGTACTGCGATAAATTAAGAAATTTTCCAATCCAAACATGCTTCACAAAATAAATTTTGGCACATAACATAAACGCGATTGTTCTTCGGAAACAGTGCTATTTCATTTTTTTCAAATGCAAAAGTATCAAAGGGTTTATATGTTTCACATAGATTTTCAAGAAGATTTTTTTAGCGAGATATAATTTTGCTTTTCGATCACCTTTGGTCTTATTTCCAAATTATATTCGAGGGTATATATTTTTCGTAGATTTCGTCCAGATTAAATTTCGCCATCATTTGAGTGAAATTCCATCATTCAATTCAAGTGTAATTAAATTCGATATTTTTTTTTACTGATGCAGTTTTTCTCTGTGTGTGAAATCGATTTTGAATTTCAGCGTTCAAATTTAACCCATTTAAAAAACAATTGCACCGTCACTTCAAAATAAAATCAGTAAAAACAATAAGGAAGCGAATTTCAAAAGGAAACAAAATTTCGGCGTCCCACTTTGCATCACCAAAATCGAATAAATCCACCTCAGAAATTCCTCAATTAGTTTCTGGGCGTCAGTTCCCTTCGAAATTCTACGAAAAACAATGTTGCCTCACTGAAGTATTAANTTCTTTTTTTTTTTTTTTTTTACACCAAGAGTCGAATGTTCAATCTGGTAAAAATCAGAAAAAAGAAAGGGTTCTGAGAGACGAAACCCATGTGTTCCCACTTTTTGCTGTTGAATCATCTCAATTTTGTGAATTCCAAACAAAAAAATGGGGCCCCAAAAAGAGCTCCAATAATTCATAAAGAAATAGTGGAAATAACAACGCAAATACCAAAATGACGATATATTTCTGACCGAGAAAAAAAGTCGAAACAAATCAGCGAAATCATTTGTATGATTATGAATATTTCGGAGTCTGATATTCAATCAGGTAAAAAAAACGAAAACGGTTTGCAGAGACAAAATCCATTTGTTCCCATTCTTTGCTATTGAACGGTCTCAATTTTTGGAATTCTTTTAAGCTGGGGTCCCAAAAAAATCGGTTTCGATTCATAAAAAATTGCTGAAAAAACGCAATAAAATGAAGATATGAAGTATTCTGATTTGTAAAAAAAAATGTTCGCACAAATCCGCGAGATTTTTAAAATCAGGAATATTTTTTTCCTGCGTGAAGAGTCGGTTATTCAACCAGGGAAAAACAAAACCAAAAAGGGATTGCAAAGTATTCTGATTTGTAAAAAAAAATGTTCGCACAAATCCGCGAGATTTTTAAAATCAGGAATATTTTTTTCCTGCGTGAAGAGTCGGTTATTCAACCAGGGAAAAACAAAACCAAAAAGGGATTGCAGAGACGAAACCCATCCTTCCCGCTTTTTCTTCGCTGCGCAATTGTCTCGGGAAATTGTCTCTGCAAATATTTGCACTCGTGGAGAACCACGCAAAAATAAGCCCCTCCGGGTGGGAAGTGGTCAGCATACAATGAAACGTGACCCATTCCCTATTGGCTCAACAAATCACACCAGCAAAACACGGATCCCTTTCTGTTGTTCTTCTTCAATGTGCTAAAAATAAAGTCTGCTTATATTTACCAATTTTCTATCCCAGAAAAATTATTATTAAGGAGGCTTGAGGACTTTTTTTGGGTATATTATCGATTCTCACCTTTAGCGACTTTGAAAATAAAGTTGAACTTTGTCCTTTTTTATCAGCAAATTAAGTGGTTTTACAGAGTTTAGTGGTCAATGAATAAACAAGATAATATCGAAATTTTTTTTCAAAATGTTGAGAATTGAATGATCTGCTTTCTCCTAAACACGAATTCATTTCCGTTTTCCTTTCGCGATTTTCCAAAAATCAATTCCGTTTATTTTCGCCAATTCTCTACTTAAAAAATATAACTTTTGAAATCCAGAAAAATCGCATTCCTACAAGTGGAAACCGCTGAAATTTCAATTTGAATTTTTCTCTGGAAAGAAAAAAAAAAGTCGAGTTCTATTCAGTACAATTTCTTGAAAAAGGTCGTTGCATATACAAAATAACGTCGCCACTGTAAATTTTTGAGCATGGCGATAATTTAATCATCTGCTTTCTCCTGGACACGGATTCCTTTTTGATTTCCTTCTACAATTTGATATTTTTTTAGGAAAGTATAAACGGTTAAAGGATATTTTTTTTCTATTAAGGCTTGTAACTATTTCATAGTAAAGATGTCCACCTTTGGCGAAGTAATAAAGTCTAAGTTATATAAGTACTCTTCCTTTAAAATAGGCAAATTTGTTTTCGCTACAATATCTGGAATTAGGTCTTTGAATACAAAATAATGTCACCACTGTCGATCACTTTGGAAAACGGTAAGATTTTACTTATCTCCTTTTTTCCATAAGCAGACGAGAAAACGCAATCTCACGTCTGCTGACTTGCAGAAAAAGAAGTTTATCTTGTCAAACTGAGATACGTTCTTTTTTTTCAGTTGGAAACGAGTCTCACTCGATTTTGTTTGGCGACATGAAGAACGTCGGTGGCTTCAAGAAAAGAGTGAGAAACAGCCCCGAGAATAAACAAAAGTGAGTGTTTTTCAGTGAAGTGAAGTGAATAATATTCAGACAGAAAATATTCCAAGTTTTTTTTTTTTATTGTGTGTGTGTTGGAAATTTCCAGACACTCTGAACAAGAATTCACGCCCAAAAGAAGAGAATTCATACCCAGGGAAGGAATATGGGCACAATTATCAGCAGCAACTGCCAAATTCGGTTCCCTGAGACCAATGATCACATCAGTGGCAGTATTTCAATTCATTGCTGCTCAGCTTGAGGATGATCCTCATGACAAAGAAGTGGCCATCTTGGCCAAGGCCTTCTCATCCTGGCGGCCATTTGTAGCAAGTTTTCTTGCACTGACATTAATGACCATTGGGGCATACCCTGTTGTGGGGGTTTATTTGCTCCTGAAACCCAAAATGGGCCTTGAGAAGATGTACACATTTTTGTGGGGACTTGGAACCCTGGTGTTCTGTGTTGGGTATTTTACAGCAGGTAGTAAAATGACGTCAATAAAGTCCTACCCCAAGACGTGACGATAAGACCACCACCGTTTAGTCCACTCTTTCTACCGTTCCCTCACCTTTTATTAAAATCTCTATTAACAGGTTCCCAAGAAAAAAAATCAGATGGTGTTTTGGATGAAAATGCATGCTTTTGTTCACTGGACAATAGAGGCTTCTCAGCAGGAAACTAAAGAGAACCAGAAGACAAGGATGGAAAGCTTTAGCAGCTACCTTTTCTTCCTGTTTGCTCCAGTGTTAGTTTACAGACCTGTTTATCCAAGGTCAGTCAAAATTGAATTAAGCATTTGCTCATGCAAATTTACATATAAAATTCAAAGAAAGTACTGTATATGTAAGCATTTAAATTTAATGCCTGAAATTTAGTATTCATGATGAAATACAAATACATATCAGTGCATTCCATTATGTGTAACATAACTTAAAACATCCTTCACATAAAAACAGAATTTCAAATATCCCTCACATGTAACATTTATTTGATATATCCTGCATTGGTAACTTAATTTCAAAAAATCTTTCAAGTATGTAACATAAATTCAAATATCCCTCATATATGTAACATAATTTCAAATATCCTTCATATGCAAGTAATAACATAATATCACACCTCCTTCATGTGTAACATAATTTCAAGCATCCTTCATTTTCCACATATCCTGTAACATCTATATTATGTCATACAGTACATATACATACACCTCATACATCAGGGATATTTCTGTTAGAGACAGTAAGTTGGAATTTGAAAATAGATGCATTTTTCTAGTCTTTTTTAGATATTAGAAATAATTGGTTCAAATGCAATCAGCCAGGCTGCAGCCGGGGTGCTTTACACCCTAGTGTAAGGTTGATGTATTTTTTGATGTTGTAACAGAATTGATTTCAAACAGCAATTTCAACAGACAGACTTTTGCGTAAGATGACACAGAAGGAACTGATGATAATGTGTGGAAATATTCCACTATTTAAACAGTTTTTCTTCCTATTGCAATTTTTGTCCCTGAGCTTTATCCTTTCAGAAAGGATTTCCCCAAGAATCCCAAATCTTGTGGGAACTCAAGGTTGAGCGAAGTCCCACCGGTTTCTGACCCTCTCAAAGCGTTGCCGTTTTCCTGGCGCCAATATAATCCTGTCATATTTTAGATATTACTACAGTGGCCCCCCGCCTAACAGACCTCCCATGTAAGGGATTTTTGCCGAACAGACCAGCTCTGCAAGCAGTTTTTCCTCCCACCAACAGACAAAATCCGCCAAACAGACTTCAATTGGTTTAAAATTAGTGTTGAAAATTGAAATTTTTAATTTTTTTATGTAATTGAATTTGTGTAAAGGACTTTTTGTCTAACAGACTTGTCCCTTGCACAAATCAAGTCCGTTAGACGGGGGCTGACTGTAATTTCTTTCCAACAATTTCATCAGTCCCTCAAAATGAATACAGTGTCAAAACCGAAATACTGTATATTAAAATTATATACAGTTTAATAAATCTGAAAAATATGGTACTATCATAACTTTTGAAATGACCCATGTATTCTCCAGACTCCCCTGACATAATATCTCATCTTCTCAGGAAAGAGAAACGTAACTGGAAAAAGGTGGCATTACTTTTCATGGATCTCTCAGCATGGACATACTTGACCTTGGTAATAGTCAGCAGGATTTATTTGCCCTCATTGGAACAGTGGCACTTGGAACATCCAGGAAATCCTCATGATCTTGCAAACTTGAGATCATATGCTTCTCTAGTGCTGAGAACACTACCAGTGGCCTTCTTCAGCATAATAACATTGGGTTACAATTTATTCCACTGCATCTTGAACATGAATGCTGAACTGAACAGGTTTGCGGATTGCAGATTCCAGGGGGTGAGTGCACTACTTGAGATTCATGGCATGATCCTTAGAAAGTGAATTGAAGCTAATCATCAACTTTAAAGATTTAAAATACATGTTGAGCTTTGATCTAAACCGCATGCCCTTTTGTTAATATTATCTGTTCTGTACACCAAGTTTTCTGATCAAATGCCCTTTTCTCTTTTGCTCTTGTACAGCAAACTTTTTTGTTGCATGATCTTTTTTGCAAATGCTCTTTGTCCAAAAGCTTTCTTGTCCACATGCTCTTTTGATAACATGCTTGCTTGCAAACATATTCTTCTGAGAATGTGCTCTTTTCAAAACAGGCTCTTTTCAAAACAGGCTCTTTTCAAAGCATGCTTTTTTCAAAGCAAAACTTTTGAGTACAAACTGTTTGGAAAACTTGCTCTTTGCCATGTATGCTCTTCTAAAAGTATTCTCCTTCAAAAACATGCTACTTTCAAATGGTGCTTTTATGAAAAACATGTTCTTTTGAAAATGTACTCTTTTAAAAATGTAATCCCTTCAAGATATGCTTTTTAAATGCCTTCTTTTGAAAACATACTCTATTGAAAATACTCTCTCATGAAAACATATGCTCTCTAGTTCCCACTCCCTTTTTGTGTGATACTCTTTGATAAGCTTGGAATAGAAAATAATAATTTGGAATTTCCTTCAGGATTTCTGGAATCGCAGCTCCTTCAGGAAGTCCTTTGCTGTTTGGAATTACCCTGTGCATGACTGGTTATACGAATATGTGTACACACCAATATACCAATGCCCTTGGGGCAAGAGCAGACAAGTGGCAGGAATTCTGGCTCTTCTATTTTCCTACCTATTCCATGAACTGCTGGTGAACTTGGCCAGAAGATCCTGGGGTTGGACGTTTGTTCCTTTCTACTTTGGAGCAGGTTTTTGACTCCCATTAACCCCAGTGTCTTGACCCAGATCTGACCTGCATTTATAAACAGCTTTGCAGCAACTGGTTGTGGATCAGATGTTTGAAGATAAGGAGTGGAAGAAAGATTTGAGGAGCATGTTGTACATTCTCAACATGGTGATTGGTGCAAGTGTATTTGCCTCCCATTTATACATAAATGATGCCCTCAATGGACCCATTGAAACATGGGATGATTGGGTAAGCATTAAAGTAATCAAATCTTGCACCCTAAAAATGAATTTTAAAACTCTTAAAACTTCATATATACAGGTGGTGGAAAAACTTCAGGCCTTTATTTGACTCACATTGGACATTGATCAAGTGTGGATCTCAACAGCAAACAAAGAAGTGCATTAAAAAGATGCAGATTATCTGCAACAATTTCCTCATGGGCATACACAACTATGAATAAACATGGCTTACAATCAAAAGTATCTCACTAAACTTCTTTCATGAATTTGAGGTCATGCTGAATTATTCATCAATCACAACTATTGCGTTTATAATTCAATGGCAGATGGAAAAAACAAGCGCAACTGTGAATGTGAAAACTCCAGATTCCCAAGAGTTTTTGGACTGCATTCCACAACAAGGTGATTCTTTGATGATACACAAACATTATCCAGTTCTAAAAATATCTGTAACATTTCAGTCTTCATTGTCACAAAGGTGCTGACATCTGGCGCAACAAGTATAAACCTTGGATTGGCAAGCAGTTCTCTTGGCATAATTTCCACTGAACCACTGATGGTAACTTTCTCAATGAACTCTTCATCACAAATAGCTGGTTCATTGTGTGTAACAAGTGAGAGATTTGCCATCAACCTTTTGTCTCAAGACCAGGCAGGGATTTGTCTCCATTTCTCCAGTGTTGCCAATGGTGAACAATGCCCATTCAGCAACATGGGTCACTCTCTTGAAGAGGGAGTTCTGCTTCTAAAAGATTCACCAATAGGTACATAAACCAGCTTTTCTTTTTGTTTCCAAGTTTAAATTCAGTAATAGATTGTTTTCAAAAACAGTATTGATGTGTCAAGTGGTTCAGTTCCTACAGCTTGAACAGACAACAGTATGCTTTGGAAGAGTTCTCAAGGTCATCAAGAAAGGACCTTTGGAGAAGCCTCTCATGCACTTCCATCAGTAAGCTGAAGATGCTTCAACATTACCAAACATTGAAAAAATAACCTTGAAAGTTGATTTCTCAGTCCAAGAAGGTCGATGGTAGATGCTGTATTCATTCAAGCATTTGAAAAGACCACTCTCAAGTTTGAAGACTGGACTCATGAAGCTCATCTGAGAATGGGCTGGAATTACATCAGGGAAATGGGTCAAGAAGCAGCAACAGCTAAAATCAAGTAACCCAAATTCTGGAAAAAAAAGCATAGAACACTAAAACCCTTTTTGGTACATTCCATATTTTTCTACCTCTCACAAGACAGGGAATCAAAATTTTCAATGAAACTGTCAAAGATAGAATTTCCAGGGGATACAATGAAACTATCACTCAGTTCTACATCCACATGATATCCAGAGCACTCAAAGCCAAAGAAAATTCAGAATCTTTTGAGGAATTCATCAAAGAAAATGAGGACCTGAAAAGGCCTGGATTGCTGTTTGATTTCTACAGCAAAGATGCCATCAACTCACTTGCATCAAAAGATAAGTAAGTCATTATATAATAAGTAGAACATTATATAAAGGTAATGAAAATGGATGTACTGTAAATTCCAGAAACTGTAACCTGAATAAATAAGGCAACATTAAAAAGAAACTCAGAAGTGAAATTGAAGCATTCTGCTGGAAAAAAATAGAAAGAGACCTTGGAAAACTAGCTAGTATTTTGATCAATTCTAGATTCAGAAAAAAATTATCTGATTGAAATGCCAGAACATGCATAAAATAAAAATGCATTTATTTTTTCAGCTTCCTGATGCCTGATTTGAAGCAACTTCCAAGCTGATGGTTAATACAAAACCATGCTTTCCTTTGGATTATTATCCCTAAAAAAAGATCAACTATCATTCCCTTCATATCCAAGGTCAAGTGGGAAGGTCATGAGTGTGTTGGAGACATACCTTTGGGAATCACTGGAGTGCTGTGCTCACAAACACTCAATTCTCCTCAGCAGACAATTTGTTCCCCCCAATTCCCACTTTACTGGGTCCAATATGTATTGTACTGTATTTTCTTGCCAAGGAACCTTAAGATTACATGAAACAGGTTCTGAACCCAAGAGCACATTTATCCTGATATACAGTAGTAGAACAGGATATAGCATTCCAACAAACCCCAAAACATAGACTTTTTCAGAAATTAAGATAAGGCCTCAAAGAAACAAACGAGAAAAAGTATTTTCTACTTGAATTCAAAACACTTTTGGGCAATATTTGTTGAACTTCCAGCATATTAAACCTATCTTGCGTTATTGCAATGCAAAATTTTCGACGTGACTTCCCGGTCAGTAAAAAAAATATACTTTTCATAAATACTGCACTGTTCTGTACTGTATAAAGAGATAACAGAGGACATCAGCGTAAAGCTTCAAGACGACAAATAGCGCCCCACAACGAGGTGACATCTACGTCTCCTCCTCCGTGCACATATAATTGTCCATCGCATAGATGTCGCTAGAAACATCACTCATTCATCACTCGAACCGCATTCACTGGACAACACTAATTTTTGCTTTGCGATTTTCACTAAACCAACTCATGCATGATCCCGGATAATTCCACGTTATTGATCACTTTCAAGAGAGAAACCCACCGGTAAAATTACCCCAGCAATTGCACTTCCAAGGTGATGTATTTTTAATTATGCCGAAACGAAAGAAAAAAACAAGCTAAAAAAACGCAATAATACAGTGATTCTACCTGGAATGCCGATTTAAAATACTGTGCTTACGCTGCGTGGACTGAAAACGCGGAAGAAAGATAGAAGGGGACGCATGTCAAGCAGTGGAAAATGATGAGGGATATAAAAATTGAAGAAATAAAAAGAGAAGCAGCAAGTATAGGGTTCTTTCAAAAATATCGTCAATATGCTTTCATTTTTTATACGCATGGAAGTCTCTTTTATGTAAATGGATCTTTCACTAAAAAAAGCTACAATTTTATGATCCTCGTTGAAATTTCAAATATCACGTTCCAAAATAAAGAAATGAATAGAAATGGATGATTGGAAAAAAATAATGCCAAAACCCACGAGGAAATAAAAGCTATTTAACACCACAATTCCTTCAGAAAATACTGCACTGGAGAAAAACCCGACATTTCCTAATTCACAAAATCCGAAACAACATTTCCGCATCCAAAAGCACGAGTTTTGTTTTATTTCGTTTAAATTCATTTCTTCATTATTTTTGCAAAATATAGAACCGAGAGCTTGTTCCGAGCTCCTTCGGGCATACCCCAAATAACGTTCATTTCGTTTTCTCCTGCCCTAAACTTTTGAAACAACCCTCGTATTACTGGGCGGGAATAAGGTAGAGAATAAATGCTCGTATACGATGAAGTTAAAAAGGGAGTATATGTAATGAATTCCCTCCGGGGAATTTCCCAGCAGTACCCAGACAGGCACAGAGAGAGACTACACACAACCACGGAAGTGAGGGAATATACAAGCACAGTCTGACCCAAGGATTCTATAAAAATAAAGTTATACGACTCAAAAATAAAATTTAAAAAATAATAATAATCACACACGCACCGCAGGCGGGCTTCTTTTCCCATTCGAGATGCACGTTGCTTCAAGTAACTACCCAAGTCTTCATACACGAGTCCAAAAATAAACATTATTACCACCCGTTGGCAACCCTGGGGCTAAGCTGGTGTAAATCCTCAGCAGGAAACTTATCTTAATTTTTTTTCCTTCATTAGACAATGTCAAGAATAAGACTCAGCTTAACCTGAACCCCACCCTTAGTTTCATAGGACACGAAGGACAATAGATTTGCATCCTCATGTTTTTTTTTTTTTACATTTATTCGAAGGTCAAAAGGATTCATAGAAAAAAGATCAATATTTTTTGCAGAAAAAATCAAAGAATTCCCAGAGGGAAAAGAGAGTGTAACAAATTTTTATTCCCACTTTTCCTCATTTTCTTGCACAGTATTCTTATACAGAATTACTGTATTTTGTTGAGCCTCATAACAAGGGGATATCAAATACCATGGGTGCTGATGCGATATGTGGCTCACCTAGATCGTAATACATTACCAGGTTTCGTTGAAGTTACGCCCTATTCTTGGGCATTTTTACATTAATCCCCTTGAATTAAGGCAGGGTTTAAGAACTCAATAACATGAGTTTACAACATTTATTGCTTTAGTGAAGTTTATAGTAATAAAACGAATTATTGCTCACCAAGAATAAAATTTTCAGGTCCTTGTTTAATAACCTTCATGTTTTTGAATAGCTTTATAACGGATTTATTTTTTTAACCAACCTTTTTTCCAGGTCCAAATAACTTCCTTGTAACGAGATTTTATTGTACAATACATGATTAGCACATGGGTGATACAAGAAGGTACTATGGGATATTCTCATGGCACAATTTCAAAAATCTTGAAAGAGAACAGGATAAATTTTCATTAAAATTTTTTTTTAATTGAAGCAGATTCCAATGCAAAGGCGAAAATTATTTTTCAGGATATTTGTTCACAAAACCAGACAGAATTTTAAATTATGAGATTCCTTACCCAACAAATTGAGTCTGAAATCAAAACCATATTTCAAGCAGTATGTCAGCAAAAACGTGTCCATGGAAAATTACTGATCAATTCGAATTTTTCACAGGATCTATTTTTTATGAATGTCTCCAATGATTTTTGGAATTGACCTAAATATTTCAAGCAAAAATCGTCGAATATTTTTCGCCCCCTTTTTTAAAAATCAAAACCTTGTCGAATTTTAGTTGGTGGCATTCCAGGGCGTGTGTGACAAAACAGAAAATGCTGTGGGTCGACATGCCGCAGCGCAAAATTCATGTTGTCTTTGAAATTGCGCCAATCAAAGCGAGAAATTCGCTGGCAAACTGGAAAACTGTGATTCAACTTCCCTCACTCCACGTTTTTCAAGCTTGAAAAGTCAACCCCCAGTCTTGTTCCTTTACAGCATTAGTTCAGAGTGATTTGTCAGGAAGAAGAGGTGAGTTCTTCGGATTGTTTTGCAATTCATTTTTTTTTGTGTCTGATGAGGAATAAAAAAAAATCAATAATGAAAAATGGGTGAGTATTTTCATGAAAATCAGTTATCAAAAAGCAGGTCTGCCACATTTTCCCCCAAGAGGTGAATTTCTTGAAATGTTTTTTTGCTTCATAATCTAGAGAATTTGAAATTGTGGTTGCTGGAAAATTAGTGCTTCATGAGTAATGTGTATTAAGAGGGATTTCATATGAGTTCTTGCAACTTTTCTTTGGAGCTAATCATAAAAACTCGTTTCTGTGGGTTCAAAAAGGAATGTTTTCAGCAAAATTCAAGGCAGAAGTCAAGGATGCATGAAGATATTTGTGACTTCAAAGAAACTTAAAAAAAAGAAACCTTTTAGATATATTTCTTGATTTTGTGGCAGAGATCAAACCAAGTTGAATTTCAAGTGCCAACCAATTTTTTACAGCTTCCAATAAGTGCTGGAGATACAGCATATGGCTCTATATTAATATCAAATGGATTCACGTAACGTTAAAAAAATTTCAAACTCTGTCCACAATGCCAACCAACTGTCTCAAATGTGGGTAGATGTCACTGGCAGTTACACAGTTGCATCTCAGCTCACTTTTCTGAGATCCCAGTGATTTTTGAATTTATTCAAATGTGTATTATTCAAATGTGTATTTTATTAACCTTTATTAACAGGAATAAAGTCGTCATACACGAAAAGACTTGGGTGTAATGCGGACTTTATATAAAAAAAGTTTTAATTTTAAAGGTAGTCTTATAAACAATCTTTAAAATTAAAACTTTTTTGACTATTTGAGGGCATAATGTGGGTTCAAAAAGCATATACTGCTGAAATGAAGACAATTACGGTATTTCCACGGCACAGCATTCTGGGCAAAAATATTATTGATTATAGCTTGGAAAACATGTGTGAATAAATCCAGAATTCACTGGGATCTTGGAAAAATTAACTGTGATGCAACTGTGAAACTGCTGGTGACATCTACCCACATTTGGGACAGTTGGTTGGCATTGTGGACAAAGTTTGATAAATTATCTCACGTAACGTGAATCCATTTGATCTTAATGTCTGCAGTGGGAGGAACAACCAGTAGGATCCTACAGGTGTCTGGGGGGGAATAATAAGGACGTCGTGTAACATGTGTCTGTGGCCTTTTGCACCTTGAATTAATTTGCCTACTTGAAAACACATCATTTAACATTAAGTTGTCAGGATGGCCAAGCGGTCTAAGGCGCTGCGCTCAGGTCACAGTTTGGTTCTGCAGGCGTGGGTTTGAATCCCACTTCTGCAATTGTTTTTTCATTTTTTTCTTTTTTTTTTGTCCACACTGCAGACGCTCTACTACTTGATATAGAGTCATATACTGTATCTCTAGCACTTATTGGAAGCTGTAAAAAATTGGTTGGCCCTTGAAACACAACTTGGTTCGATCTCTGCCACAAAATCAAGAAATATGTCTAAAACGTTTCCTTCGTTGAGTCTCTTTGAAGAGACAAATGATATACAGCTGATGATATCCTGCTTGCTGACCTAATGTATATCCTCATCAGAATATTTGTTGAGGATATACATTAAAGGTCAGCAAGCAGGACATTTTTCATGCAAAGCTTATAAAAAAGGACCCATTTAGTTAAAAATACCTTTTAGTATCTCGAGTAGAACAAGAAAGTGTCTCGAGGTTTTACAGACGGTTTACCAACCGATAATAAGAGCAGTATCAGACAACGGAACGACCCCTGAGTGAAGAATTCCCCCAGCAGGACAAACGCATTTCCGAAAGAATCAGTAAAGGCGGTGACAAATCTTCTTCTTCTTCATCATCATTGGCAACACTGGAAGACGAGAATTGCGCATGCAGTTGCGGCGTTTGTTACACCAAACCCGAATGGCGTCCCCCAGCACAACCCAACTGCACCACCTTTTGCATTTATCGAGTCAAGCACTACGAGCCTTGCTTTTCGGGCGACATCTGTGCGCCACTGGACTTTGTTCCCGTCTATGACTACTACCAGGTGCAGTTCTATAATGGGGACTAAAACCCGCATTTTGCTGATCCATCGTCAGCCTTTTTTTTTTTTTTGAACTGCTAAAGTATAGAAGAGAAAACTTGATAAAAGAGCTAGTATTTTAAACTTAAGAAAAAGTGTCAAGTTTGCTTTTTTGGTTTGAATTTCTGAGAATAAAGTAGACACTTGTTTGAATCCCCAGTTCTTATTTCATCTGTATTTATTACTACTTAATACTTATTATTTGATTCTCATAAAATCTGAAGTATTTTTCACAGTTCAAACGAGAAAACGAAGTATTAACAACTCCTAAGAGGTGTTCTTATTTGTAAGACAAAATAATAATGAATAACTAAGAGTACAGTATTTTAAGCTTGATAAAAGTGTCAAGTTAGCTCTTTTGTTTTAGAAATGCTGAAGATTCCTACAAAAATAAAGTAAAAATAAATAATAGTGAATTACCTTTCCAGCATTCAGGAAATTCTGCTTTGAGAAATTTTCAGAAATAAGTAAGGACTATAAAAATTGTAGTTCACTACTCTTGCCAGGCATTCTTTTCTGTTGAACTGCCAAAATCTAAGAGAAAACAGCAGAGTATTTTAAAATTGAGATAAATAGTTTGACAGGTTTGCTTCTTTTTCAATTGCTGAAATAGGGGCCAGTGCACAGTTTTCCTCTGAAGAATAAAGCAAGCCTATCAGGAACTCATGTCTTTTGAGAAATTTGCCAAGCGAAATAGGCACTAAAAACATTTTCACGCTATTATTGCCAGGAATTCTTGTCTGTGGAACTGGAAAAATCTACTAGGAAACTTAAGTGGAGTGTAATTTAAACATGAAAAAAGTAGGAATACACACAAAAGTCTCTATCATTTTCTCTGAGCTTGAGAAATAGTCTCAGGGACCACATGGAATTTATGGTTTTGTATCACTCATGATTCAAACCTGCAAATTCCTCCGCAGATTTATTTTTCATTGAATTTCATCAATTAATTTGTTTGTTCTTTTTTCTGCATAAATCTCTTAACCAGTTTGGGGCCTGAAAAGGTCTAGACTCTAGATTTTTAAAATTTATAGATGTTCTGTGCATGAGCTCTGTTGACAAAGTTATGATTCTTTTGGGCAGATTCAAATTCCATCCAAGGTGAGAGGATGGAACCCACAGCTGATGAATGGTCGCCTCCTGACCTCAACAACAACCACAGAAGAACCACTGCTGAGGGAAGCTGACAATTGCGAATTCTTAGAGCTTCTCAATGATGCCAAAATACAGGTCTGATACTGGAATACCCATGGAGGAGGAGGCAGGAATTATGGGAAGAAATCACTGCAACTTTTGAAAATAATCAACTATTCTGATGTTCTTCTGCTTGGCATTCATCTCTCTCTTTCTCTCACTCTGAAGATTTATTTTTTCAGGATACAAGTAAATGATAAATAAAATACACACATTGCTTTTTGTGTTATTTTCTTCACATGTACTGGAATACCCAAAAAACATGACCATGTGTTTCTCCAAAAAACATGACCTTCATTCACCATATATATAAATCCCAGCATCTTGTGATCAAGGGTGAGCCAAAAAAAAGTAAGAACCATGTGTGGCAAATTTATTTGCATGAGTGGATGAAAAATCGTTATTACGTATGTTACGGAGAAAATTTTCAAAAGTATACAAAGATCTGAATAAAGGCTACTCTTAGCATGTTCCTTTTATTTTGGGTCAGTGAATAAAGTCTACTTTATTGTCCTTCACTTCTGTCATATATGTGAATGTTTTTAAAATTCATCTTGTGTAAGCTAGTATGAGCCCAAACTCAGAAGGTCACAAGTCAGTTTTTGAAAGAAAAAAATTTTGATGAGCCATTCAAATAGAGTTTTCAATGATGGACATTATGTTAAATATTCAGCAGTGCTTTTACTGAAATTGGAAGCACAAATGAATCCATTTTTGACTAACTGCAGCTTCTAAGAAGATCATATTTTTTGACACATTAAGATACAATAGTGACTCAAAATATTGTGATAAAAATATCCCTGAAATTGAGGAGAAAGAAATGGCTACATGACTCACCCTTGTTACATTCACATGCAAAAACTTACCTTTGCAGGGTTGCCAATGACCCAGGAAGATAAACATCAGTTACTGAACCTATTGAATGAATATCTATAATAGTGGTAGTGTACTTCATTGACAAACAAAATTTGGGACAAAAATACAGATTGTAAAAGGAAACATCTCCAAAAATGGACTGGGAAAGCCTTTTAATAAAACATGTTCTGTGATTCAGACCTGGCATATTTTTGGAGAAAGTTTCTGTAGGCCTGATGATGGTATAATCTTTTGGAGAACTGCACTATTTGGGGTTTATTTGTCAGAATTCACTCTTCCCCATGAGACTTCATCAGCAGTGGAAAAATGGGGAACACTTAGCATTCCAAGAATGTAAGTGACATAAGAGGACAGGAGTTGCTTCAAGGGTTTTTATTCCAATTTGAATGAACACCTGAGGTATATAGTTTTGAAATTCTTTGCCAAAAGTTTGATTCTTTAAAATTAAAATATGGTACTGTACTGATATTGTAAACCATCCAGGAACAGATTAATTTTGTCATGAATATGTGCCCAGTGATATATTTTTTGAGTGTGCCATGCACACATTTTTGTATGAAATTGTGGATCATCCCAAAGACAGAAAAAAAAAGCTGCCCAAGTATAAAACTCAACACCCACATTTCTCCCACGCCTCCTTCTCAAAAGTCATTAAGATGATGGAGAGAAAGACGCAGGAGGGAGAGAAATACATGAGAAAGAAATAGGAGTGTATTAGTGAGACAGAGAAAGAATGAAAGGGAGAGAGTAGAATTCAAGATGACTGAAGATAAGTAACAATAACTCTCTCATCTTAGACGTCAAGTCACTCAGGGGCTGATGTTGGAGAGGAAGTCAAACAGGCAAAAAAAAAATTCTAAAAAAAACGAGTTCACAGTTCGGCTTGTCCAAGTCTGAAAAATCCTTCTTTTTGCGCTTCAAATCCGCTAAACCTGTCCGCCGGTCTTTCCATCTGACTTTCCCTGTGTCATTTTACCCTACCTGACAGTGGGACACAGACGCGCGCGGGCGCGGAATGAGTGAGTGCAAGCGGCCCCATTGCACATTATAATTAAAGCATTTCCAAAAATTTTCTAAAATGTTTTTGAATTCCCCCAAGTTTTCTTGTTCCCGAAAATTATATATTTTACGCAATAAATGAGGAAGTGATTCAGCAAGAGGGGGAATTAAATTTTGCCCAGAGAATATATGAGACCACATTTTTACAAGAGGAAGGAAGAAACCTTGAATCACTCAGCACTCACTCAACCTCAAAATTCAAACCAAAGAGTGCCCAACATATTTACACCAAAATATCCTTACATAGAATGTCGAAAAAATTTTCAGGAAATTCCCAGATCTCCACAAAATTGTTTTTCTTTTCTTTTATTGGAAGATCCTATCTTTTACAAATTATCAGGAGAAATGGTTCAAAAAGGGAAGAAAATCACATGTGATTCTCCCAGCAGTCAGCACTTGACTGATCACGCAATTTCAACTGATCCATTTAAAAATATTTTATTCACGCATAAAACTTACGATAGTACTGTACACTCAAAATTTTTTTATTGCAATTTTTCAAGGTCTAAGCAAAATTACATTTTCTTTCCTTGGAAGATCATATTTTTACAACGTATCAGGTTCAACGAGAGAAGGAAATCGAAACATAACTCTCCACTAATTCCCAGAAAATAAGCTAGTGATGAACCCATAAGTTCACCAAGCGGGCTGAGAAACTTGAAATCACTCAGCACTGAACTAATACCACCATTCCAACCAAAGAAGGCCCAAAATACTTACAGTACAGTATTCACATAAAAATCTCAGCACAAGTGGACTCTCTCTCTGCAACAATCTTTTCTACAGCGATTTTTCTGTAATATGAATTTTCTTGGATTCCATAGGGCTCTCCCCAATTGTCACAGGGATTCTTTGTAATGAAATTCTATCTACAACCAATGTTTCTGGTCCCTGGAATTTCGTTGAAGAGAGGGAGAGTCCACCTGTATATGAACCCCTTCAAAAGATATATTGAAATTTTCAAGGTTCCCACAAATATTTCTTCTTGGAAGATCATATCTTTCACAACACATCAGGAGAATTAGATGAAATGGTTCAGCAAAAAAATTAAATCCAATCTATTTCTCCTTATAATAACAGAAATTAATCTAGGGATAAGCCCAGATTAAATATGTTCACCTATAGAGGAAACTTGAAGTCACTCAGCAGTTCAGCACTGAACTGATCTCACATCAACCAAGGGGTGCCTAAAATACTGTATCCACTCATAAAAATCTCAAAACAACGCCCTTCAAAAAATTCTTGCGAACATCCACACAGTTTTTTTTGCTCTTCCCATGGAAATTCATATATTTTACACTTCGGGAGAATCAGGTGAAATGGTCCAGCTAAAGAAGGAAATAAAATGTATTTCTCGTCTACAGAAAATAATTTGGGGATAATCCTACATATGCTTACCTGAGCAGGAAAGTTTAAGTAATTATGCACTGAAATGATCTCACTTCAATCAAAGAATGCCCACAATAATGTATTCACACAAAAATCTCAATACAGTGCACTTCAGATATTTTATAAAAAATGTTCCAAGGTCAC
The DNA here is from genome assembly GCA_905338405.1 of Notodromas monacha. Taxonomy (NCBI): domain Eukaryota; kingdom Metazoa; phylum Arthropoda; class Ostracoda; order Podocopida; family Cyprididae; genus Notodromas; species Notodromas monacha. Next base: position 22,184 of record CAJPEX010001000.1, read on the forward strand.
ATTTGTTTTCTTGGGAAGATCATAATATTTCACATTTAAGGATAAATGGTTCAGCAAGAAAAGAAAATGAATTCCTATTTTCCTTTTTTTATTCCCAGAAAATAAGCTAGGCATATAGGCCTTTACCGTATTTGCTCGAGTACCACCTGCACCTTTTTCAATAAACCGTGCTAAAAAAAATTAGGCGCGCGTCATAATCGGTTACGAAATTTCTTTTTTTTTTTTTTACTTTTCCGTGCCTTCAAAACTTTTGCCGGGTTTTTTATTTCAATAATAGTATAATTTGTTGGAAAAAAAAATCGCGAACGAATTCGATTTTTAAACGAGCTTCAATTTATATTTCAACCCAACACAATATTTTTTTCAAATAGAAATTTTGGAAACTGAGAGCTGAGGTCCGCGTCTTGTACTTTTCCCCAAAAGTTGTGCCAAAAATCAAAGGTGTGCAAGTATATAAACGCTCAAAATTTAACAGAATTTATACAAATACACTGAGAATTTGACATTGCAGTATGCAATTACGAATTCATTTAAAGTTTACATTACAGCATTTATGAAGTAATTTAAAGTATTTCTCACCAAGAAGTTCAAGAATTGAAGTACAATATTTTACATTACAATAATGTAATGCAGTGTTCCCCAACCCGTGGTTTGCAGGAGTTTTTTTGCCAGTCTGCAGGAAAGTTTCATAATAGTACATTTCCTGAAATTAGCAATCAACTCTGCTATCATTATCTAAAACTTTGGAAAGACAATATGGAGTTGAAATCATTTGATGAAAAACAAAAGTTGGCTTTTCTCCTATAAGAACATTTCAAACGCATTTTCACCAGCTAAAATAAATTATTTTGATTTTTCATTCCAAGAAACCTTTCTTCAGGCCCACCTTTGGTGACATAAGTTTTTGATGACATTAAGCTACAGCTGCTTCATAGGAGCTGTTAGACAAGCAAAGATGTTATTGATATACTGTAGTTGGCTTGATATCTTCTAGAGTTTCATCTATACCACTTAAAACCAATTGACAAGCCTTATGAAGGGTTTATAAAGACTTGTGAAGGTTAAATATCAATAGTTAAGCTGGTAATTTGCAGAACATAATATCCTCAGAATCATTATCAGTTACTCAGTTGAAGCAAGAGTTTGCTAAGTAGTTTTTGATCATATTCCTGTGAAATACATCCTTACTTCTTAACCCAGGAATTCAAAGAAGGAATTCCGGCTCCTGTCCCAGGCTCATTACTGCTTTTCATTTACGCATTTACTCTTTCTGGTCCTACTTTATACCAAATTATTTTGAGGCGACATCTGTCCCCTCAATATAAATTGGTGACAGATAATACATAATTAATATAAAACTTAATTTTTGCAAAAAGTAGAAAATTGTACACATCTGCCATAAACTCCATCAAGCAAAATGTTTCAAAGTCTGGAGAAATTGTATGAAAATTTGCTGGTCCGCGGACCCAAAAAGGTTGGGGGAAACTCTGCTGTAATGTACAGTACAGTGCAGTACATGTTTACCTGCTGAGGGGGAAACGTGAAGTTACTCAGCGCTCAACACCGACCGGCGCGCAGACTCGCCTCCCAGCAGCTGCTCCCAACACAGTCCACTGGGAGCTTCCGATCAAACCGGTTGATTACAAAATCACCAGACTCGATTCCCAACACAGATATTAATTCACGCATAGCAATTCATGTTTCGAATCCCTGTGCCGAATTGTGTTCTCTAATAATCCAAAAATTCCCCGGAAACCCTTCATGAAAAGTGTATAAAAAAAATGCTCAAACCAAATCTTCCGTTATTTTATATAGAAGTGGAATAAATTCCGGGGAATTCGAGTGCGTGGTTGAAATTTTGTGGTTGAACATCACCCTGCTGCTTGTACGTGACAAAAGTGGTATATTTCTGTTTCATTCTCGACATCATCCGTGACCCGGTTTCATGGAATATATAGTCTCCCAACATGCACATCCAGAATTTTTGTGATACCCCATCAGTTCATCGGAAGGAATTTCTCATAGTCAGTGTTGTTCAGTTACGTGGCCGACCCTGAAAGAATGGCATTTCAGGAAATATTTCTACAGCATGTGGCTGACTTTTCAGAAACTTTTCACTTATACAGTACTTTATAACTTATGCATTCAATGCGGAAGTATGCTACTGTATTTTGATTTAAAAAAGGTTAATCATTGCTACAAGTTGTCACAATTTGTGAAAAAGGAGGGTTTCAAAACATCACCTGGACATATTTAATTATTGTGAACACATGCCTATGGTTTTGAGGTTTTAGCATATTTTGGTCATAATTTAGTGCAGGAGTGCCACCTGAAGGTTTCTGTTCAGAATCTTTAGGTCATTTAAGGGAATTTATTCTTACTTATTTGTACATGGACCTCTGGGTTGAGGTATTCACAATGATCTTATCAAATTGACCTGAACAGTGAAATATGCTTTTAAACTGTAATATTTTATACTCCACTCCACTGCTAAAATCATTCACTGGCAATTTTAAATCATTGTGAAATAGAGTTGGACACATGTTAATTTTTCAAGACAGGCAAGAAAGTCAGGCTCTTCTTCTAAACTACTCATTATCAAAACTCAGAAAATGCTTGTGGATTGAATCACTTCCTGCTGGTACCATGTGATGCCACATTGTAACTTTCCCCCCACTTTTACATTTAATATCCATTGATTGTTGCATGCAATCAAAAGAGAATGCCTCAAAGTTATGCTAGTGAAGAATTTCATTTAATAGGTCTTAGATGAGGCAACCAAGCTGGGATAATTTGTTTATTTGACTCAAGTTGTTTATACTCTTACTTTTATTCATCTTGAGTAAGCTGTAGTGCTTAAAAATTAGTTGTATGGTCCTTCAAGTATTATAACCATACTGTTTATTGTGCCTTCAAGTGTTAAGATGGTCTGCCACATACTAAATGTTATTTTGAGTTGGTCACACACTCAAACAGTACCAACATAGCTTTTCAAAGTTTTTTTCTTGTGAGTTTGACAATTTTCAAGAACAAATATCACTGGGTCCTGATTAAACCATTGGTTCTTTGCCTTGTGACCCACACTTCACTGATTACATTCACCTGTCTTTAACTTGAGTCAAGGACAGATGAATATACTGTATTACATCACAGTCGACCTCCAGCAGTGGCTAATTTTCTTTTGGGAAATGATTATGCAAATCATCTCTCATTAAGTTGGCGCTGGCTATTCCCATTAATTTCATGAACAAATCAGCGTTTAAAGCACCAACTGACAAATTTTCCAAAGTACCATCAGTGTTACCAAAGCGAACTCAACCATTTGAAAACACCCGCACATATTTTATTTTTGCGGGCGCAGGTTTTCCATAGAAGATAGGAAAATTATAAGAAATGTTTGATGGCTTTTCTGCAGTGTGGGAAACCGCTCTTGGTTCTGTGCTAGGGGAAGTTCGTTTTTTTTCTTCTTCTCTGTTCATTGAAAAAGAAAGAAATAAAGAAACCATGAACCAAAATCCCGTTTCCTTTCTGGCCGCAAAAAGTGGCACAGGGTGACTTGACCGAAAAATTGACCGAAATATATCAGCTATTCCCCGTGAATTAACGTAACATTATCAAGCAACGAATTATAATAATTTATAATAAAATTCATGAGTGTTTCGTGAAGTGAATTCTTGAACAATGTGATTGAGAAAATCGCACTCTTCTCATTCTTATTCATTAATCTTTCATCTTGGCACAACCAAAAATGAATAAAAAACGTTATTTTGAAGTTATCATTTTTTCATGAATTTTAAACTTGAAGGGAAACGTTCACAACTATACGAGGCTGCAATTAAATCAATTTCAAGAAATGAAACAACTACAAATTAAATTGATCAATTTCTGCTCAGAAACGGTGCTTGATTCATTGTTTTGAAGAACAGGTTCTGTTTGTAATGTTCCCCGATGCAGTACATTAAAGAAAAATATAACGTTTCAAGAAAATATTTTTGAGAATAAGAATTCAAATATGTATAAAATCAATTCAATATATCCCATAGGCAGGAAAAACTTTCTTGAAAATACAAAATTGAGTCAATGTGAATATTTCCTCCAAACAAGTATCAAAATATAATGAAATATCATATGACTGCGAAATTCTATCCTTGCTGTGAAGCTTTTTTACTGAAAACAAGGTTTGACAAAATAAGTCTGAATATTTGATGAATTTTCAAGGCAATTGTTATTTAATCCACACGCTCTTTAAAATAAATTGAACAGCTCAGCCATAACAATATTATTCTACACAAAAACCAACAAATATTCACAAAAAAATTCAGTAATGCATTTTCTGGAATCGCTGAGCTGCCTAAAAAAATACCCACTGTCATCGCAGTTGGAAGTTTCTCGAAATTGCAAGTTTAAATTTTGATTCGATTCTGGCTGACTTGAACTGCATGACCCACGGGTAAAATATATAAAAAGTATTGTATATATTTATATATATATATATATACAGCATATTAGTTCATATGCCAGCAGGAAAGCCTCAGGGCAGCTTATACAGAATTTCCATTCCAAACGAATAAAATAAATAATCCCACTGCATTACCGTAAAATGCCCCCAGGCTAAGCCTCGAACCCTCATCAATCACGACATTCTGTACACCGAAAAAGTGGGCATCATGCCCAAAAAAAAAAAAAGAGAGGCACACAGCAGAAAGTTACGTGGGTGTGGACCTGTCCATCCACTCTCTCATTTGCATACACTGTGTCACTAATTTAAAAAAATAAAAAATCCCTGTAATATATATTGTGACCATTTCCTGTTCAATGTAAGAGAAGTGGGAAAAAATGTGAATCATTCAACGTGTTGAACAGCGACCAGTTCGCATTCATCCTCTGGGTTTCCACAGTATGTTTGATCAAGGAAAAAGGCGCTCATCAGAGTTTGCTCAGTGTCACTGAGACAGAAAAAGAAAAAAATCCCTCTTCTTCATCAGTGTCTCAATCGCACGTCAAACAAAATAAATAAATCTATGAATCAAAGCCAATAGGAAAATTAAATCATGTCCTCCCTATTTTTCCTCTGGATACTTGAAAAAATAATAATAATTTAATCATCTGGTACAAGAATACAACTAAAATAACCCGGCTTAACATGAGACAACAATATTACTCTTTATCATCATACAACTTCAAGAAACTAAATGAATCAAATCCCACAGGAAAATAAATTTCTCCCACTCAAATCTTTGAAGAATTTCAAAAAACATATTTTGAATATCTGGCAGAAGAATGATAAAGTTGATAACCTGACTTTCAAACTTGAAAGAATGTGAAATACAAATCTCCCTTTTCAATGGCTTTACAATCACACTTCAAACAAAATGATTCCATGACTCAAAGATAACAGAAAATTGAATTATTCCCTCCTTCTTTCCTCTGGGCCCAACACTCAAAAAATATATATTTCATAAATATCTGGTGCAAGAATGAATCGGTACCAAAATAACCCAGCTTTTGAAATTGGGGACATAAGACAAAAATATTCCCTGTTCATCATAAAACTTTGAAAAATCCATGAATCAAATCCCATAGAAAAAAAAACAATTTATTTCCATCCCATATTTGTATACAGTACTACCAAAAACATTTATTTAAAACAGCTGGACCTATATTACATATGGTAACCTAAACTTTCAAACTTGGAGACATCAGAAAACATTTTTTTTTCATCAGTGATATGATCAAAATACTGCACAAAATAAATCCATGAATCAGACCCTAGAAAATGTTTCTTGCCTCTACATTTATCAGAATGTTTCAAAATTATATACTGTACACGAATTTGAATCATCTGGTAAAGGAATGAACCCACGCTCAAATGATTACCTATAGGCTTTTGAATATGGAAGACATGAAACAAAAGTATACCCCTTCATCATCAATGTCTTTATACAATTTCCAGAATTAAAAATCTTTCATTCAAGCCCCACAGAAAAAACTAATTTCTCTGCTCTCCATTTTACAGGCACTGCACCATCAATATATTGTTAATATCCAGTCAAAATAATGGATAACCCAGCTTTTGAACCTGGGGACATACCACCAAATGTCCACCAGGTGTCACCACCTCCATCACAACCACTGGATGCACTAGAAGAGGAAGAACCACCTGTTTTGGAAGTTGAGCAAGTTGAGCCTGGACAAGGACAAAATAAAGTGGTTCATCCCATGAAAGAAGATGTTCCTCCAGTGAAAAAACTTGAAGATGAAAATGTTGGACAAGAAGTGGCAGCAATCCAAACTCTTGGGGTGGCAAAGAAAGACAGCAAACCACTACCAGGGTTTGAGGAGGTGCCAATAGATGAACTGCCTTCCAAGCAAGCGGTAAGTTATGCACACAAAAAAAGCATGTAACCTAATGACCTAAACATTTTTCTTTTCTTTTTGGATTCACTGTAATTTCACACAGCAGGTAACAGAAACAGACAAAGCCCAGCAGCAACTTGTGAAACCTCAAGACATGGATACCTTGTGTGGATTTGGCAATTGGCACCCAGATTGGTTGCAAAAACTTGCCACTCCTTGGGGATTCATGGCAGTATTTGCAACTGCTCTGCTGCTCCAAGGAGTTTACTTCACCTACTTTGTGGCTGTACTGACAACAGTTGAGAAAAGGTTTCAAGTCAAGAGCAAAATCACAGGTAAGTAAAACAAAACTTCACAGAAAAAAACTGTAACCACATGGTTTTATTTTTATGTTTTCAAGGACTGGTTCTTGCTGGGAATGACATCAGTGAAATTATGTTTGCAATCCTTTTGACATACTTTGGAGGCAAAGGACATAGGCCAAGATGGGTTTCTATTGGAATCTGGGCAATTGCTGTGTCCTGCTTCATGATGGTTGCTCCTAATTTCTTCTTGGGAACAGGTGACTTCCGGCAGCAATATGAACCTTCACTCAGTAATGGTAAGATCTTTACTGTTGAGGAATGGTAAAAAAACAACACCTACAAAACAAACATTAAAACACATCACCATTGAACACTTCATCTGGTGCTGGTGAGTCTGGTGACATATTGAAAAAGAGATACACACACACATAAAAACCATTGAATAAAAAATAGATTACCAAAGCATTCATTTCCTTATTATATGCTTTGTATGTGTGTGCAATGCAAATGTTTGCACATATGTGTTTCATCAATCACATCATCATCATTCATCATTTGTATTTGATTCAAATTTTAGAGCATTGGTCATATAGTAAATGTCTTGAGGTATTAAAGTACCCCTTATTGGAATCTCATAATGAAGATTCCCAGTTTATTCTGTGTTTTTTATTCATTTTTAACAATACTGGACCACTTCATGAGGGAACTTGAAATTTTAAATTCACAAAAAATCACCAAAAAATATAATCAAAATTATTGCAAATTTGAGCTTTAAAATTAGAAAACCTAATTAAGATGAGTGAAACTCATAGTCCAATGGAGAAATGGCAAAGGTCTCCTACATACCAGACTCATTAAGAAATGGACAATTTTACTACAGTAAATATAAACTGAAGAACAATAGTCCATAATAAAAAAGACAATCAGTCTAATGAGTAAATTCACAACCTTCAAAAGTTGAAACACATTTCACCTGCATCTTGAGACAGTATGCAAACAAAAATCTGATAAGGAAAAATTAGGTTCTAGTGTCATTGACTTCTGTAGAAAGCAGGAAGGTGATCTTGGAAACTATTCAAAAATCGTCCTTCCACAGAGACCAAAAGGATATCATCAAAGAGCACTTCACTGTGCAGCACAGAGTCCAGGTCCAGTAACTCAACAACCTGTCCAGATGTCCAGGGAGAAGATGCCCTGGAGGGGATGTTCACAATTTTCATGGCATTTTTTGTTTGTGGCCTGGGGATCTCAGTGGTACAACCCCTGGGATTATCATACTATGATGATAATGTCAAATCGACGCATGCGCCTTTGTATCATGGGACACTATCTGCAGCAAGAGTGTTGGGGCCATTTTTTGGCTATGGCCTGGGGGCTTTGTGTCTGAGGCTTTATGTCAATCCTTGGGATCCTCCTCCTGGAGTCACTTTGGAGGATCCCAGATGGCTTGGGGCCTGGTGGCTTGGTGAGTGAAGTGCATTGCATTTTTAAACAAACATACAAGGGTTGTCCCAGTTGGACGCGACCTCTGATATTTTTGGAGCAGCTGTGATTGTAAAAAAAAAATCAAATAGCTCATGATAATTTTTAAAAGTTGCAGAATTTATTTTGGATTTTTTCAAGTATTCCAATTTGTTGCATGTTGATAAGAGCAACCTTTTCACTTGAAGCCAAAGCTTTCCAAAAATGTTACAGGGTGATAAAAATGTGTCACGCTAGAAAAAAATTGAATTTGTCCATTATTTAATCCATTATCTTAAATTAGAAAAGATAATGAGTAAAAAAACAACAAATTTCAATAGATTTTGTAGAACTAAAATTGTATGAATATTCAAAAGTTGATGGAAGAATACTGTATGCATATCTTTTTAATGTTTCTTGAATTTCAGCCCAATGTCTTCAGCAACTAAACATGCACCAATTGATTAATCAACTTTTCCCACAGGAGCATTATTAAGAATCATAACTTTTCTTGACTGAAATTTGATTTATTGAAATCCTCAAAATAATCATGAAGAATATTCTTGAATATATTTTACATTTAGAAGCATTCAGAATCTGAAGACAATTGAATGTTTTTTAAGTAAACCCACTTGTTCTCTTGCTGTGATCAATGATTTTTAAACTGTGTGAGAGAAAAATTCAACAGTGCCCAGGATGTGGTCTGATAGTAATCTGAAAAAATCAGAAAATGAAATCTGCCTCCTTAGACAAGACCAAAAATAACAGATGCCTTAAAAGACTCACAAACCAACTCAAGTATTTGTCAGAAACAACCACATGATCACAAAATAATTTTTTTCACTGATCTATTGACTCAAGTTTTTTTTTGTATTTGAATACTACAGGTTACCTCATTCTTGGATCATTAATGATTGTGATTGGAGGATGCTTATTCATATTCCCAAGAAAGTTACCAACAAGGCCAAGTAAGAAAATTAAGGTTCCAGTAGAAGAGCCAGAAAAACCAGAACCTGTCAAGAATGGAGGAAATTCCACTTTGGAGAATAAAGGAAAACCACATTTTGAGAGTGAAGCAGCAGAAGAGGATATTCTTTCAGGAGCTCTGGATCCAGGACCCACTGAATTGCCTGCATTAAAAGGGGAGAAGTTGAGACATTTATTTTTTAGTTGAAAGTGTGCCAAGAATACACAAATAAATATAATTATTTTCATCAGGTTATGAATCAGCATTATTACTGGCAGTCATCAGTTTTCAAAATACTTAATAAAGACTATTATTATTATTATTCTCTTACTGTATCAAGATTTATGGTTCAATTTCTTTTCAGGATCAATTTTTTAATGATTCACTTTTATTTATTGATTTACTTCATTTTTGTGATTTACTTTCTTTTGAATATTCTTTGTTATACATTTATTTATTTAAATGATTACTGCTTTTTTTAATATTAGATTTTGCTTCTTTACAGATATTCCTGTGGCACTGAAAAGACTTGTAACCAACCAGGTATTCTTATTCCATATCATTTCTATCAGCTTCCACCTACTGGCAAACATAGGATTCTTTTCTTTTTCTCCAAAATACTTGGAGTCTCAGTTCAGAAAGTCTGCATCAACTTCCAGCCTGTCAGTGGGTGAGGAATCTCAAATGAATGCTTTTCTAAAATTGTGCACATAAAGAGCCCTGATTTCTTATGCTGAACTCAGGTGTGGCTGGAGTGTTGGTTATGGTGATTGGAATGGTGGGCGCAGGCTTTTTCATCAAGAAATTCAGACCAAGTGCAAGAACTGTCACTGGGTATCATATACTAGTGACAGCTTTCAATATTGTTGGGATGTTTGGTGCCATTGGTATTGGGTGTTCTGGTCTGAATCTGTTTGGCACAACAGATTCAACTTCTGGACAGTGAGATACACTTTAAAAAATAGCACATTCTAAGGGCAATATTGACTGTTATATTTTCTTTTCAGAATGCAGATGCATGCGCCTTGCAATGCTCACTGCAGCTGTAGCACAGCTGAGTACAATGTGGTCTGTATGGAGCCAACCAATGTACATTTTTACAACCCTTGCTTTGGAGGATGCACTGGACAACAGGTCATCAGAAAACTATCCCCAGACGGTAGCTTTGTCAACAAAACAGTAAGTTCAAGCACAAAAACATTCCCAACCAACATCATCATTATAGAATGAATGAATGAACCGAAAACTGTATTTGCCGCTTTTCAGCGTTCACAAGGTACAACCAGAACTCCCGCATCCAAACCCCCTCCACCAAATGCATTCAATCATTTCAAAGCATGAAACAAAGCACAAACCAATGACAAAAATAAAAGAGAACACAATCCACAAAATAAAACTGGACATCCTACACATATGTTGCATACACCCACCCATCCCCAATATCAAAGACAAAGCAGCAGTAAAAGTGTATTTAAAGCACATGGTCTTCAGCCTGTTTCTGTATGAGTTTTAGTTCAATGAAAAATTTAGAGAGAATCTTTGAAAAGACAAAGCAGCAGTAAAAGTGTATTTAAAGCACAAGGTCTTCAGCCTGTTTCTGTATGAGTTTTAGTTCAATGAAAAATTTAGAGAGAATCTTTGATGAGAAATCATATAAGGTCAAAAATTTTTCTTGATCCTTTAAGAGTTCCAAAAGTGTCTCTTCATTGAATTTCAGTAATTTTAAATCTTTCTTAACGGAAAACAATCAATCTTTATTTATTACAGAATAAAGATTGTTCAGAGACAAGCATGTGCACATCATGGCAAAGATCAATTTCAAGTTGTAAAAGTATTTAAGTTGTGCTTCACTAAATTTCTGGTTTGTTGAGTGCTGGGACATTTTTTGTTGGAACACAAAAGTTCATCAACTGAGGATATATGACAGTGTTACCAAACCTGCAGTCTGCAGATCAGCACCAATCCACAGCACCAAGGTTTTTGCTAGTCTACAGAGTATTTCCTCTTGTACAATAAATTTATTAAAAAAATGGCAACAAATTCCGTTATCTTTATCTGAAAATTTGTAAAGGCAATGGCAGCTGAAATTATCTGATGAAAAAATAAAAGTTGGCTTTTCTTGAAATAACGCTTCAGACAATTTTTGCTCACTGAAAAAATGTAATCTTTCATTTTGAATCCCACCTTACTAATTTTTCAAGACATTCCACTGAAGCTGCTCCATGGTTCTTTGCTTAATTTCAGCACCAAAAAATTTTAATACCCGCCAAAAGTTTTTTTCCTATCAAACACATTTTTTTTTTGCAAAAATTTTATGGAAATTTTCCAATCCATACAGGCTCATAAAGGTTTGGGAACACTGGTTTACTGCACAGTACTTTTTCGGGATAAGCAACAGCAGTAATATATCAAAGTGATTCTTCCTATCATAATTTTTTGTGTGCTTCTGATGAAGGTCTACACAGGATGCACTTGTGGTCAGGCATCAATGAATTTCAGCACATCTTTGCCAATCAATGCAACCTCAGATCTGACAGCAGTTGTTCAAGGGTATTGCAGTTCAGCCACATGTTCCAATTTTGTGAGTTACCTGGTCTTGATAGGCATCATCAAGACAGTGACATCTACTTCCAGAGTTGGAGGACTCATGATCACAATAAGGTTTGCATTTTTCAAATCAAGTTCCTTGGATGACATACACAAGAGTTGAAGCATGGCAAATTAATTTTTGTTTTTGAAAGATCTGTGGAAAAGAGGGACAAGTCCTTGGCAGTGGGATTCTCTCTGGTCATGTTTGCCATTTTGGCTTTCATCCCAACGCCAATCTTGTATGGTGCCATTATCGGTGAGAATGTTGATTAATTGAAAGATCTGTGGAAAAGAGGGACAAGTCCTTGGCAGTGGGATTCTCTCTGGTCATGTTTGCCATTTTGGCTTTCATCCCAACGCCAATCTTGTATGGTGCCATTATCGGTGAGAATGTTGATTATTTTCCCACACTGCCAGTGGGCCAGTGTTGAAGGAGACCAGTTATCAAATTTCCCACCCATTCCAGATTCCACTTGCTTGATATGGAGGGAGACCAAGTGTGGGACCAAAGGAAATTGTGCCTTCTATGATGCCAACAAGTTCAGAGTGGCTCTACATGCCACTCCAGCAGGTGATTATTCTTTGATTTTATTTGAATGTGAAGGGAGGGATTATGAAGTTTGATAAGTAGCTGCCAATTAATTAAGAAACCTGCAGCACAGAATACTGTACATCTTTTTTCCTTTGAAATATAAAATACAGTTTGGATGCTCTCAAGTTCAGCCAGTTGCTTATAATTGATTCAGAATCCTTATAAATACATACTGCATGCTTTTCTTTAAATCAAAAGCTCAAATTAGAGGGTGTACACTTTAGACAGCAGCTTTCAATTTCATAAGAATCCTGCAGCAGGGAATTCTAAAAATATTCTATTATCTTTGAAATTAAAATACTGTATCAGAGAGGAGGAGGCTCTCAAGTTTAGCCACCAGCTTGTCATTGATTTAGAATCCTTGAACAGATAATGCATGCCTTCTAAAATTAAAATCTCAAATCAGAGGGTCTAAATTTTAGACAGTAGCTGTCAACTGATTTAGTACCCTGCAGCAGGGAACACCTGATCATTTAAAAAGAAATCCAAATAACAAAGAAGAGGTTTTTAAGTTCAGTATTCAGTTAAGCCAGTATGTTGTAAATGATTTAGAAACCTTCAGCAGATAATGAATCTTTTTTCGAGTCAGAATCTAAAATCCGAGGGCCAGCCTAAATTTCAGACAGTGGCTTTCAANCCACCCATTCCAGATTCCACTTGCTTGATATGGAGGGAGACCAAGTGTGGGACCAAAGGAAATTGTGCCTTCTATGATGCCAACAAGTTCAGAGTGGCTCTACATGCCACTCCAGCAGGTGATTATTTGTTGATTTTATTTGAATGTGAAGGGAGGGATTATGAAGTTTGATAAGTAGCTGCCAATTAATAAAGAATCCTGCAGCACATAATACTGTACATCTCTTTTCCTTTGAAATATAAAATACAGTTTGGATGCTCTCATAAGTTTAGCCAGTTGCTTATAATTGATTCAGAATCCTTATAAATAGATACTGCATGCTTTTCTTTAAATCAAAAGCTCAAATCAGCGGGTCTACACTTTAGATTTTAGACAGCAGCTTTAAATTTATTTAGAATCCTGCAGCAGAGAATTCTATATATATTTTATTATCTTTGAAATGAAAACACTGCATCAGAGAGGAGGAGAGAGAGTTCAAATCGGTGGTCGAACAGTAACTAAATCTTAGGAACTTGTCTATTACGTACGGAAGATTTTAATTTTAGAGTTTAGTCTCCCAGATTTAAAATCTGTCATCGACAGTTGACTAAATCATCCCTGCAGCAGGGAACACCTGATCATTTAAAAAGAAATCCAAATAACAAAGAAGAGGTTTTTATCAAGTCATAAGTCAATTCGGTCATACAACATTTACTAAATCTTTGGAAGTCGTCTATTACTTAGAAAAAAGCTCAGTCTTAGATTTTAGGCTCCCGGTCGGATTTAAAGTCTGTCACCGAAAGTTATTATTTAGAATCCTGCTGTGAAAGCAGTGAAAGCTGTTATCATTTATTCTCTTTGAAATGTACAATTAAAATTATTGGCTCTCAGGTTTAGAAAGTACCTTTTAATTGATTCAGAATGCTTTAGCAGATAAATGAATCCTTTTGAAAAATCTAAACCTCACATCAGAGGGTCTAAACTCCAAATTGTTTATAGAAGCTTTCACTTCTTTTATAATCCTGCAGCAGGGAATAAATTATTATTTTCTTGAAAATTTAAATATCAAATGAAGGGCTCTCAACTTTAGCCAGTATCTTGTAATTGATTTAGAAACCTCTAGCAGATAATCCATTCTCCTTTTTTAAAGACCAAATCTAAAATCAGATAGTCCAAATTTTAAAAATAGGAATTCAATTTATTCAAAATCCTGCAGGAGATGAAAGTCATGAAACTGACCAGCTAAAAAAACAGCGATGATTCTCATGGCTGAATTTCGAAATTTGACTATTCTTAGAAAACTGACGGCCTCAAACAAAGAATTCTGACCATACTCTCGTGTATCAAATTCGAGGGGTTTATAAATAGCCCCTTTTTTGATTAAAAATTTTTAACGTTTTTAAAAAGGTCACGACGACTGGCAAAGGAAGAAAGACCTTTAGGACCACACCTTTTTTCGAAAAAACCTGGACTTGTATGGAAACCAAAACGAACCAGCCAAAAAGTTGGAAGAAAAGTCAAAAGAAGAAGTGATTGCAGCGGATAATCCTGCATACAACCCAAATTCTCCTTGAAAGTCTTTCATTATTCTTCTTTTTTTGTTTTCAAATACCGTCCAGAAAGCGTGATTGTGTTTGTTTGTTTTTTCTTTCGGCTGTACCTGCCAGAAAAACTGGACTTGAAAGTGGACATTTCAAAAGGGAAGAATTGTGTTTTTTTTGTTGCTTTGGGTGATTCAATGAAGCATTGTATTTTCTACAGGATTTCCTTTGCCTTCCTTTTCTGCGAGACGTGGGTTACAGCGAAACTAAGAACCAAGAACTAAGAACCAAAAAACAGTTTCGAAATTGTTTTCACAGCTGCTGAAAAATGTTACGACGGACTCGGAAAGCAAAACAGTTGAGACTTCAGAGAATCTTATCGACATTCAAATTTATTCAAGATGACGAATATCATTTTCTCACTTCAGATTTACTATACTCTAGATTTTCGACAAGTAGATTTGACAATATACGCCCACGAATAAGAAAAAAACACAGAAATCCCTAAACCAGATTTTTAAAAAATATTCACAGCTGCTGAAATGATGAAATCATGGTGAAATTTGAATTCGGAAAGTGAACCACTTGTTCTTCACAGAACCAAATGACGCCCAAATTTTCCAGATTCAGAAATGCCCAAATCCGTTCCAAACACTTGTTTCTCCAGTTGAAAAAAAAAATTTCGTGATATACTAAGAACTCTGACATTGAACCAGTTCTCTTTCAGAGCACCGACGGAAAAAATACTAATCATCAAAATTATATTCAAAATACGCCCAAATGAAAAAGAAATCAGAAAATCCTGAATCCCCTTCAAAAAAATATTTCTCATCAGCTAAAGAAACGTCACGAAAGACCAAGAAATCAAATCTGGTCTTCTTAAGTGATCCCTAATGGTGAAATTTCGATTTTTAAAAACAATCCACAGCTTCAAAAATCGAAAACTCGTAAATCAGTTTCAAAACCTTTTCCATTTCCAATAATGAATTAAATATGGGCTCATAACTCCGAAATTGAACCCGTTCTAATTCAGAGCAAAGAATGACATAATACAGTACAGTATAAATAATCAAGAATATGATTAAATACGTCCACGTTAAAAAAAACAGCAATTCCTATTAAATCCATTTTTAAATATTTTCTCATCAACTGAAGAAACTTCCTTACAGCAGCAAAAGAAATTGAGCCATTTGTTCTTCATGCAGAGAAACGAATGACATAATTTGAAATATGCCAACATTATATAAATTCCAAATTCTCTAAATATGTCTCAAAAATATTTTTTCTGTAGCTGAAAAAAAAACCTCACAAAGAATTCAGAAACTGAACCACTTGCCGAAATGGTGACACGTGGTTAAAAAAAACACGTACATTCAAAAAAATCGATCAAAAATTCCTATAAATCCGATTTAAAAAAAAAAGTCCCGAGGTGCTGAAATAAACGGAAAAAAACGTCATGACTGCCTCGTCGGAAATTAAACCAGTCGTGCTTCAGAGAACCGGAATGGTGACATGTACATTTAGAATGTACACCCGCAAAAAGAAAGCGTGGGTTTTATTCAAATGAAATACAGCTGCCATGAAGCAAGTGACGTGATTGATATTCAACATCCAGTAAAATTCATAAGTTTCTCTCGAGGTGTTGCAAACACTTCTTTTTTTTTATTTTGAACCTCAGTTCCGCCCGGTTGCTCACCAGCAACTGCTCTGTGCTTTTCTTCAAAGTTTTCTCTATCCTGGTGATTTATACACAGATATAGTGACATCAGGAAAAATGGAGTTGACACTAGTAAATAGGTCTTCGTAGTCGTCAGGTCGTTTCGAGATGTTCTGGGTTTGAAGAGTCTTTTTGAGTCAGTAGTAGTCCCATGTCAAACTTGGAGTTATTGGACTTGGAGAGACTCAGTTTATATTCCCTTTTTTCAATTTTGTCAGGTATATGTCTGAATGCTGTTGGAAACAATGCATTAAAAATGTCCATATCTCAAAAGGCTTTCATCCCTTGTTAGTCTTGAAACATTCTAGTTTGTTTTGAGATTCTCCTTTTCATCTTCAAGGAAAAAGACAAGGTGTCCCCAGCAGGTGTTTCCTTGTTTTGAATTTCCTATTCTCACGTCACCCCACATTAAAGCGTGATGCTTTCCTTATATATATACTGTATATATGTACAGGTTGTACCTCACAATTCAATCCTGATCCATTGCCAAACTATGGTCAAATTGCAAAGTGGTTAAATTCTGAGAAACTTTGGGAAATTCAAAAATATCAGCACAAAAATGCAAAAAAGTGGCCAAAGCAGGTCAAATTGTGCCGCAAGTTTTTTATTTTGATCAGTTAACAACACTCACAAACCTCCAAAACTAAAATTTTCTGGAGGCCTTTTTGCTATTATTCATTTAGTTCTTGACACTGGAGAGAGAAAATGAATGAAAATGTAACTTGATGTGTTTCTAAAAGTGAAACACCATAATTGGGCAAATGAGCGCTTGCCTCCAAGTTCAACATCCTGTCAACTCATTTAAGAAGTAATTTAAGGACCAGAATATCATGAAATTACAATTTTCTGTAATTATTCCAAGCTTCCCCGAAAAAATTATTCTTTCCAGAAGTTGACATTTTCTACTGGTCCTTCGAAGTTTGACTCAGAGACGTTTGACTGTAAAAAAAAAAAAAACTGTTTTTAAACCAACTTCATTCAAATAAACTACTTTTTTTAATTCCGTTAAAAAAATAAAGAAATACAGTCAAGTCGATCAGCCTCCGCATCATCTTCTGGAACAAAAGTTCCAGGGAGAATTTGTGCAACACGAAGGAGAGTCCATCCATCACCCAGATCACAAAGACGAAGACACGCTTTGCGGATTGGGAAACTGGAGACCCAAGGTTGACGTTTTTAAACGCTCAGGGACCTCGAAGTACCGACGAATGACGGAGTGTTAGTACGAGGTCCCGTACAAGAAGTGTATGAAAGATCGGCAGTATTGATGCTATCTCTTTGTCAAGCTGTACTTTTGCAGCATCACGGGTGAGGGACAACATATGTAAGTAGGGCCCCGACATACGGACATCTCCACATATGTACGATTTGACTTAAGGACATTTTAAACTTTACAAAACCCTGTCTCGTTATCTGGACAATGTCTTCAGATATGGACACTTTTCAAAAAGTTCTAGAAACATTAAAACAAAATTATTTAGGATTTACAAAAATTAGAGAACTTATTTAATTCGATTTATAAATGTTTTTATATTTGATTTAACGTAGTGTTTTAATTAAAAATTAAGTACTAGTTTTTCTCCTATTAAAGAACGAATAAAAAAGCCTCATTTTTGCACAAAATGGCAAGACTTTTCTTAATCCTTGCTTTTCGAGCTCCTTTTGATGCCAAAAGATAAGCTTTGTCTGCACTGTTATTTCCTGTAGCTAGAAAATTGAAGAAAAAAAATACTTTTATTACATTTTTGACACTTTATCTTAAATGTTGGTCAACACGAGAAAAACATAAATATGTTCCCATCAGAAACATGACACGAAAAGGATGCTTCGACATAAGGGCAAGGTCCAATAGAGCACCGATTTCGTCCGCATCTCGGGGCCCCACTATAAAATCGAACGTCCAATTTCTGTCTCGGTGATGATGTTTTTTTTCTTAAATAGGCGTGGTGATGGCGGGTAACGAAATCAGCGAGATAGTGTTCGCCATTTTCATCACGTATTTTGGCGGGAAGGGGCATAGACCGCATTGGGTTTCCTGGGGGATCTGGTGCACAATTATCGCCTGTCTCATGATGGCGTCGCCTCAGCTCTTTGAAACTGAACAAGAGAGCCCTTTGTACCGATTACCAAACACAACTTGTGAGTCTAACACATGCCCCTTGGTGTATTCGACTTAATAGGACCACCTTATGGGCAAAAGGCTTTTTAATCCTAATAAAGGAATTTTATTAAAAATTTGTTATCCAAACCATAAACTGTGATGATCAGTCACTGTTGGAACTTAATTATTATAGCTGAGGAATTGGAAATGGAGGTTTAAATTGTTTTCCGCAACTTCCAAAGGAAACACAAAAGTTACTCTGCAAGAGTACAAAAGAATGATCTTTTATTATATTCTTCACACACAGTAAATACAATAGCAACGTGGACAAGGCATTTGGTCAGTCAGGTGCAGTAAACTTAACGCAACATATAATGTACCTGTATATATAGCTTCAGCCTGCCAAGGTCAAGGAAGGCGCATAGAAACCAATTTGGACCAGGGACGTCACACTTTGTTTCTTTAAAAGGAAGGAAGCGTGAGCGTGGTTGGGAAAGGATTCTGTCAATCTAGCACACCAGGTGCAGCAGAGCATAGCAGAAATACATTAGCTTAAAAGGTTTGTACAGAAAGTGAGGGGTATTGTGGTTGTTATTATGACTACAAATTGAAGGATGATGAATTCTAATACCACTTGAACAGCACAATATATATTCAAGCAAAAACAAACAAATCATCACATCTATTGTCAAAAAACAAAGTAAAGGGGTTGTTTATAAATACAAGTTTAGGAATTTGTGAAGTTTGAGTTAATCTTTCCAAGAGCAGCATTTATAGGTCCAATCAAAAGTACCTGAAAATACAGCATAAAATATTGCCTTCATAGTTTCGATTTTTTTCTTCCTGAACAATTTTGGTCCTAAAATACGTGACAGAGGTCCCATATCAACTGATGGTGNCGCCTCAGCTCTTTGAAACTGAACAAGAGAGCCCTTTGTACCGATTACCAAACACAACTTGTGAGTCTAACACATGCCCCTTGGTGTATTCGACTTAATAGGACCACCTTATGGGCAAAAGGCTTTTCAATCCTAATGAAGGAATTTTATTTAAAATTTGTTATCCAAAACTATAAAGACAACTGTCATGATCAGTCACTGTTGGAACTTAATTATTATAGCTGAGGAATTGGAAATGGAGGTTTAAATTGTTTTCTGCAACTTCCAAAGGAAACACAAAAGTTACTCTACAAGAGTACAAAAGAATGATCTTTTATTATATTCTTCACACACAGTAAATACAATAGCAACGTGGACAAGGCATTTGGTCAGTCAGGTGCAGTAAACTTAATGCAACATATAATGTACCTGTATATATAGCTTCAGCCTGCCGAGGTCAAGGAAGGCGCATAGAAACCAATTTGGATCAGGGACATCACACTTTGTTTCTTTAAAAGGAAGGAAGCGTGAGCGTGGTTGGGAAAGGATTCTGTCAATCTAGCTCACCAGGTGCAGCAGAGCGTAGCAGAAATACATTAGCTTAAAAGGTTTGTACAGAAAGTGAGGGGTATTGTGGTTGTTATTATGACTACAAATTGAAGGACGATGAATTCTAATACCGCTTGAACAGCACAATATATATTCAAGCAAAAACAAACAAATCATCACATCTATTGTCATTTTTTGTTTCATTTCCCCAACAAATATTTATGTTCAAATCCTTAAACACTTCAAACTCAATTAGAAAGGTTCTCGTCGTAAATATCCAGGTTAGTTTTCATGGACTTTTATGTCGTATTTTATAACCCTTCATAGTTTCGATTTTTTTCTTCCTGAACAATTTTGGTCCTAAAATACGTGACAGAGGTCCCATATCAACTGATGGTGGTCGTATTACGCGGAATCTCAGCTATACTTACGTCAATTTGAATTTAAAAAAATTCAGCATGACAATCATTAACCCCGTGTTTGTCCTGAATAATACAGTATGTTTCTTTCCTTTTCCATATACCCATCACTTCACAGCCACGAGTCCCCTAAAGATGTGCCTGGCACAAACGAATTCAGCACTGCCGCCTGTTTGTCACTCAGAAGGGCACGGGTCCATCAGAGGAATGTTCATGATGTTCGCGTCATTCTTTGTTTCCGGGCTCGGGGTATCGGTTATCCAGCCCCTGGGGCTGTCATACTACGACGACAATGTCCCGCCTGCCCAGGCCCCGTTGTTTCACGCAGAAGACAGGCGCCGGGCCCAAGACCCGGGCAAAAGGCCGATGTACGACCCAAGGCACACGGAGTCCAAGATGCAAAAGGGCCCGCCGTTGGGACCACCCTAAGCGGAGCTCCTGGGTTCTACCCAACCGGCTTGGTGGCTCGGTGAAAAAATAACAAAAAATTCCATTTATTTCGAAAAAGCAAAATAAAAAATTTATTTCAATTTACAGGGTTCGTCTTGATAGGAGCAAGTCTGGTCTTGCCAGCATGTCTCATATTTTTATTCCCCAAGAAAATCCCCAAGGCAAATAATGAGTATCACTTCAATGTGGAAATGGCGAAGAGAGAGATTGCAAAATTGCATGCAGGGAATATTTTGGTGCGGAGGAGTGAGAATCATGACCTTTCAACTTCACATAGAGGGAGCCTCTTCCCTGACCCAACTGAGGATGATGAGGACCATGAACTTCCATCTTGGAAAGGTTGAATTCGGATTATTTCAATTTGAAAAAGGCTTGGTATTCTTTTTTTTACCGCACAGAGATTCCATCTGTGATGAAGAGAGTGCTGACAAACAAACTGTTCATGTTCCATCTCATTGCCCTGAATTTTCAACTGCTGGCAAATGTGCCCAAAAAGTGAAAGAGAGGTTTTATAGACCTTAGTGTTAAATCTCAAAGACGTCGGTGTAGTTTGGAGCGGTAACCATTCATGTATCACCCTATGGTTGTGTACGTTCG
This sequence comes from Notodromas monacha, assembly GCA_905338405.1. Lineage (NCBI taxonomy): Eukaryota > Metazoa > Arthropoda > Ostracoda > Podocopida > Cyprididae > Notodromas > Notodromas monacha. Next base: position 43,323 of record CAJPEX010001000.1, read on the forward strand.
AGACTGTAAACCTACTATCAAGTTAAACATCACACACACCGTAAAACTAAAAATTCCACCCCAAGAAAGTGAATTGGAATTGTTCTCTTTGCCGAAATTTTGATAAAAATTGGAGATACCAGTTTCCAAAAAAGTGATTGTCATTGAAAGCATTGAGCACTTGTCTCATTTGACAAAAAATTCAAATTACAATTTTTGCATAGCCACTCCAATTTGTTTCCTACTGAAGAAGATGTCATTCTAAGGCCGAAAAGAACATTAGCCTTTGCATCTTACTTCAAATACAACCCACCTAGCCAGGTGAATACTCTCAAGAAAAACAAGACCAAGGAAAGGATCCATGGAAAATTGGAAAATCAAGATATTGAAACCCTGATAGAAGAAAATCTCAGAATTAGCCCTTTTTGTAACTTTTCTAGAAAACTGAGAAAGTTCCAGTTTTCAAAAGTTTTTTTAACTTTTGAAAAAATTGAATTTTAAGTAAAAGTCAAATTAAAGTTTATTGTTAATTCACAAATGAATTAGAAGTTTAGTGTAGTTAAGGACCTAGGAAAACTTTCATAACCCGATAGTTGACGAGTGTCATGTCGTATAAAAACAGTTGTACGAGTAAAAATTGTAAACTTGAGAACAGTTACGGTGAAGTGCAGACACAGTATGGTTTTATTCTTCACCATTTTTTCTGTGCTTCAAAGTTGAGAAAACTTTTTTGTTGGGCTTTGGAGAAAATTTCCCAAGTTTTTGTCAAATGTGAGAAGGGCAATCAAGTCCAAATATCAGGGCTCAATTTTACTTTACAAAGGAAGGCATATGGGAAATATATCAAATTTTTGATAACTGACTTTTTATTTCCATGGAAAGTTCAAAAAAGGGCCAAAATAAATTAAAGTGACTATACAAAAGGCTTATTGTGAATTGTTATCCAATACAATATAAGGCAACTGCTCAATTTGTTCCAAAGCCAACAATATTTTGAAAACTGATACCTTCTGCAATCAGAACATAAATAAGAAGTCATCTTCCAACACCCATTCAAGGGGTGAGGATGCTCCAGCTTGCTTCATTTTTGCAGCCATAAATGTATATTTGCACTTCAAATTTAAATTAAGAGGCTGGGTAATTGCCTCAGCACTCAGATGCCCCTTGCATCTGCAATGTGTTTTCATCAGTTTGAAATCTGCAATAATTACATGACTTTCCAGGTGTGGCAGGCGTTCTAGTAATGGCAGTGGGAATGCTTGTCATGGGGATCATCATCAGGATTTTCCGCCCAAGACCAAGAGTCCTAACAGGCTACCATGTCCTAGTGACAGCTTTCTGCATATGTGGTCTTTATGCTGCCAGTACCATTGGGTGCACTGGGTTGAAGCATTATGGTGCTCAGCACCCAACCACCAACATGTAAGCCAAGTCAATCACACTTTGAAAAAAAACTAATAAAACTTTTTTTTACTACAGATTAAATATGACAAGTGGTTGCAATTCAAATTGCAAATGTTCAACAAAGGATCACAATGTGGTCTGCATAGAGTCCACAGGGGTGCACTTTTACAGCCCATGCTTTGCAGGATGCACTGATTCAAAGAATGTGACCAAACCTGGGCCAGATGGGACATATCTCAACAGAACAGTATATACTATGAAGGAAAAACATTCATTTACATTTGCCTAAGATATTTTTCAAATATTTTTTTCTTCTTCAAGGTTTACACTGGTTGCAGTTGCGGGATGGACGCTCTAGAAGACTACAAAATAAATCTCGAACCAGTTTTCGACTTGGAATCCCTGACAGTGGCATCAAATGGATTTTGCGACGAAGCCAAATGTGCAAATTTCATAAACTACTTGATGCTTTTGGCGCTGATTAAAGTTGTAGCTTCAACAGCCAGGGTCGGGAATCTCATGATTACTGTCAGGTAATTACACAAAATATTAAAATTGATATAGTAATATATTTTACAATTTTTTTTTTGCAGGGCTGTTGAAAGAAGAGACAAGTCAATAGCAGTTGGAATGACTCTGGTCTTTTTTTCTCTCTGTGGGTTTATACCTACTCCGATAATTTTCGGAGCCCTCATAGGTGATTAAATCATGCAAAACTAATAAATTGACATGTAATTTATGCATATTATCTTCGACAGATTCCACGTGTTTGGTGTGGAGCACTAATGACTGCGGTGAAGAGGGAAATTGCACATACTATGACTCGGAAAAATTCAGAAAATACCTCCACATGGCCTCAGCAAGTAAGTTTTTATTGGAAAATTAAGCATCAAAGTGACACTTTTTCATATTTCAATTTTTGCTTTTTTCGTAGGTTTTATGTGTGTTTCCCTTGTATGTGACCTAATGGTGTGGATGAATTCGGAACACCTGGATTTGTACGAGAAACCGAGTGGAATCGACAGTGATTCGAACTCAAGCGATGATACAGTTGCCGAAGAAGAAACTTCGAAAAACCGTTACTGAAAAAAAGCATTATTTTCATTCCTTCTTTCAATATTTTATTTTATTTGAAAAATGGCTGATGGATGTTCGAGAAAAATTAAAACGTTGATTTCTGCAAATCCTCCCCGAAAAATGGCACCGTTTTATTTTTTTTCGCGACCAAATTTTTTTTCGGTGGGAAGTTAAACATTCCACGGAATTCCAAATATTGTGTCACGAGATTAATTTTTCTTTGCAAGAACCAAGAATCACATTCAGCTCAGGACAGATTCCTCAAATTTTTTTCAGATCCTAGAAAGGTGTTGTACAATGAAGAACCCAGTGGGGATTTTCCTCGTGATTTTTCCCAATGTTTTGAACACAATTTGTCACGGAGGTTCGTTCTGAAATTTTTTTTCCTGTTGATTTCACTATTTGAAATTGAAGAGTGTTTTTATTTATTGGAAGATGAAATCGCGGATGTTCTCCAAAAATTCCCTCATTTGAAAGAACCCCTGGCGTCAGTAAACTTTGAAGATTCATCTGAGATGGGGATGGGTCATAATGGAATTTTTTCTCCATCTTTCGCTCATGCTGATTTTTCTCAACTTGAAAATGGTGAGGTGTTTTCATTCATTCAATTGCTCCAAACAGATCATTAAAAAGTACATCTCCAAGAGAGAGAAAACATGAACAACAATCACAAGAGATTAGGAAAAGGGTAAACATAAGACAACAAAGGAGTAGAAATCAGAATATAATATGAACAAAAAGGTTTAAAAAAAGAGCTCCCGTCAAAAGAAAAAACATCAAAATTCATCATAACTTTATTTGAAGGTTATTTCGAGCTTGTATATCCCAGAGGTTATGCAAGATATATTTTACTAGATTTTTTTTGATGTGGAGAGAATTAGGAATAACACAACAACTCCTTTCTGACAGAAATAGTCTCATTTGTACCACCACAATTTGCACAAGACAGAGACACAACAGGACCTTCGAGATTTCCTACACAGGATGTCTCAACAATAGTCAGCGCACTGATGCCTCATTTTGGGCAGAAGCTACTGGGGTTTAAATACTCCATAATGTTTCAATACATTATATATTGGATATATTGGTGAACCAGGAAGTTGTAAATAATTGAGGGATGTATCTGGGTTGAAAGGACAAAGTACAAAGCTGCATCCTTCAACAAAGGTCAAGTAAGAAATTAATATACAGTAATATACATATACATTAATATTCTAGGTTCTTGGAAGAATAATGGTTATTCTTTCTGTCTTCCTTTCCTCATTTCTCTTTTTCCTCTCACTCCAAGTTGTGTGACTTTTTGTTTGTAATTACAGACCCCCAGATGCGGACATAATTGCGGTGCATCAAGAGTGTCCCTAAGTTGAATTGTCCCCAAGTCAAGTCTTGTTTTCCCATAGACTTACATTATATGATGTTTAATTGGTGTTTTATGGAAGAAATGTTTTTCAGAATTCCATGAAAAAAAAATTTTTTGCCACTTGAATTTGATTCAGTGAATATCTTTAAAACCCAAAAAGACCAGCATTGGAGCATTGAATAGTATACTGCAGTACAGTTCATTGAGATGTTGGCATCTTCAATAACATGCAAGTCACAAAAAGAGAAGGAAGTCTCTCTGTGCTATAGATAATTTTTTTCAATCAGCTGAATGGATGGGAAAATGATGGGAAAGGTACCAAAGAATTTTTCTTGCATAGACCTTTGGTTTGGAAATCTCCCTTTCTTGCAATTAAGCCTAATAAAATTCAAATTTCCTAAAATTTATTGGAAATTTTATCATGGGATGTCCTCATGCTGAGTCAGTGTCCATGTGTTGGGCCTTTTTTATGAATGATTTTATTGAAAAATAAATGTCCCCATATTGAGGTGTCTGCATGTGAGGGGTCTCACTGTATTTCATGGTGATGATTTCTTGGGTACTTTCCTGTTATCTCAGTACCTACTTTCCTGTTATCTCAGTACCTACTTGCCTGTTATCTCAGTACCTACTTGCCTGTTATCTCAGTACCTACTTTCCTGTTATCTCTGTACCTTCCCTCTGACCAATTTAACCTGACCCAACCTAACTTCACCTAACCACCTCCCAAAATCAGTTTCTGCTTTCTTTGGGTTTCTGCTGAAACTGATTTTGGGAGGCGGTTAGGTAAAGTTAGGTTAGGTCAGGTTATGTTAATTAAAATATATTTGTAACTAACATAACCTGATACATAACCTGACCTAACCTAACTTTACCTAACCGCCTCCCAAAATCAGTTTCAGCAGAATGCGGAAAAATAAAATTCACAGTTTCTGGTAGGTTGTCCTGATTATGAACTCGTCCTAAAGATTTGGCTGGATGGTAGTGCGGTCTAGGAATGCGGAACTGAGATAACAGGAAAGTTCCATATTTCTCGATGATAACAACCCAAATTTCGCAGACGTTCTCATCGGCGCCTCATCATCATCATCATCATCAGCAGCAGCAAAGAAAAAGCGGTCCACCGCCGACTGCTGCGACTTCCATCGCGTCAAACTCTACCACGACCTCCACGGGGACTGGCATCGCAAGTCCTGGGACCGGAAAGCCAAGGACGCCTACTTCAAGCACGCCGCCGGCGAGGACGCCACATCCTGGGACGGCCCCCTCAGGGCGTCGTCCTACACCGCCAGAAACAAGTGCTACCCGCCGCCGCCGTCGTCAGAGGACTGCGGTGCTGGACGACGACGACAACAAGATAGTCGGCCGTTTGTACGCAAACGCTATTACTACGACTCGCCGCCTTCAGCCTCGGGCCCGCTGGCCCTGGACCAGCAACCCATCGTGGCTGTAAAAATCCTAAGCAGTCCTAGATTAAGACACGATACCGGCATTCGGTTCGTTGTTCGGGTGCCCGTGCCCCACAGATTGAGATTGAGTGAGCCGTCATGGCGAGCAGGGTTCGGGTTCAATAATAATCACCAGCAGATGCAATTTCCTCGCTATCGCCAATGGCAACCCATCCCCGCTTATTTTTAAAAGCTTTAAAAAAAGTCATCACGGAATTCTCAGTTTCATTCAAAATTAAATTGAATTTCAAAAATAAATTAATCTGAAGCCAGGATATCATCATTTGTGCAATAAGAACGTACAAACTAAAGATCCAGGAATAAAAATAATCGGAATCAACCCTTTCCAATTTACAATTATTAAGGGAAACTCAAAATCGAATACTGCTGTAGATAAGAATTCCAAAATTGATCATTCTGGATACCAGGAAACCCATCGTGACTGTAAAAATCCCAAGCAGTCCTAGATCAAGACACGATACCGACATTCGATTCATTTCCTCGCTTACGCCAATGGCAACCCATCCTCGCCTATTTTTAAAAGCAGGAAAAACTTATACGACTCGCCGCCTTCAGCCTCGGGCCCGCTGGCCCTGGACCAGCAACCCATCGTGGCTGTAAAAATCCTAAGCAGTCCTAGATTAAGACACGATACCGGCATTCGGTTCGTTGTTCGGGTGCCCGGGCCCCACAGATTGAGATTGAGTGTGCCGTCATGGCGAGCAGGGTTCGGGTTCAATAATAATCACCAGCAGATGCAATTTCCTCGCTATCGCCAATGGCAACCCATCCCCGCTTATTTTTAAAAGTTGAAAAAAAATCATCACAGAATTCTCAGTTTCATTCAAAATTAAATTGAATTTCAAAATATATTAATCTGAAGCCAGGATATCATCATTTGTGCAATAAGAACGTACAAACTAAAGATCCAGGAATAAAAATAATCGGCATCAACCCTTTCCAATTTACAATTATTAAGGGAAACTCAAAATCGAATACTGCTGTAGATAAGAATTCCAAAATTAATCATTCTGGATCCCAGCTTTGGGTAGCACTGACATTTTTAGGGTTCGTCAGGATCTAGTTCTGTGCTATGGCTGTAAGCTAAGTAAAGGAGCGAATGCGGTTACCGTTGGGTAGGAGCGGATAAAAATTTTCGTCCTTTTTGAAATCTAGATTACCGCACTCAAATGCTAGGAAAGACACTTACTGAATTACGAAACAATTTCTTAGTTTAAAATGATTTCAATTGATATTAAACTGAATTTTAGAAAAAAAAATTATTCTGAAGCCTGGGTATATAATATCATTTGCGCGAGGATCCACTATAAAAAATGTTTTAAAAAACTCGTAATCAACCATTTTCAATTTACAAATACCCGTGCCCCAGAAATTGAGATTGAGTGTACCATCATGGCGAGCAGGGTTCGGGTTCAATAATCACCAGCAGCTGACATTTCCTCGTTATCGCCAATGGCAACCCATCCCCGCTTATTTTTAAAAGCTGAAAAAAAATTATCACAGAATTCTCAATTTCATTCAAAATTAAATTGAATTTCATAAATAAATTTTTCTGAAGCCAGGATATCATCATTTGTGCTATAATATTGTAGAGCAAACTAAAGATCCACGAATAACATAAATCGGAATGAACCCATTCCAATTTACAATTATCAAGGGAACCTCAAAAGCAAATACTGTACATCAGAATTCCAAAATAAACATTCTGGATCCCAGAAACCCATCGTGGCTGTGAAAATCCTAAGCAGTCCTAGATCAAGACACGATACCGGCGCTTAATTCGTTCTTCGGGTGCCCCAAAGATTGAGAATAAGTGCCCAATTACGGCCCAGGTTCGGGTTTCAGAATAACCAGCAGCCATTTCTCCGTTGTTCAGCAATGGCAACCCGTTCCCTATTTTTGAAAACGGACAAAATAAAAAAATAATGCCAGGAAAGACACTCACAAGGTTCTAAAACTGATTTTTCCGTTTATGATTTGATGATATACACCAACGTGATCATCTTTTCAAAACAATTAGCAAATAAATTTACATTTATCATTACATACAGTATAAAAATGTTCAAAAAAAAACTAGCGCTAATGAATCGCGAAACTATCAAATTACGCCAACGTGGTCAACTTGAAAAAAGACAACCCTTTCAAATTTATGACAAAAATCAAAAATAGATTCATGGTCCAAAAGTTTTGCATAATTATTGGACAGTAAATCCGTTCCTAAAGGCACACAAAAATTGCTCTTCGATAAAAAAAAAAAAACTCGAACTAGAAAAAAAAACTTTCGGGTCTCCCAAGTAGAAGAATAAAAAAAAACCCCGAATGTCAAAAGAAAAAAAATCAGCTATGTCAATAAACCGCATCAGCAAAATTTGAATTTCTTTACGAACCTTCGTCCTGAAAATTTCAGACCAAAAAAGAAAAAAAGCGAAAGAAATTGTGCACTCACATTATTCATCACAGGAAAAATCGCGAGAGAAAGAAAAAAAAAATATCCTGCAAATTTCTCTTCTTCGTCTTTTCATGTTTCGGGGACAAGAAAAGGTTCGACCACGATTGATCAGACGTGCGTGCAAAATCTGCAAACGCGAATCGCTTCATCACCCGCCAAATTACCATTACGATCATCATGATCATCATCATCAGGACTCGACAGAGAACCTCTGGCGCCCCCTGCCGTCATTTTCAAACAACCCCCACCGCAACCCAAGCGTCATACAATCCTACAACAACAACAGGTTTCATCGCTACACAGCAGAACCCCCCGCAAGTATTCATAAAGCAGACGAAGCAGCAAGACCCAAGATCGTGGCACAAATTGACGAAGACACTACTAGAGAAGAGTTGTTGCCCGTGGGCACCATCATGTTTAGAATTTTCGGGAAACGAAGGGACGTTGAGTTGCTCTACGGTCCAGACTGTACTTCGGCGTTCATACGGAGGCAATTGGCCAATGGTACCGCGTATGATGATATCGGCAAGGCTGGTGGGAAGCACGGTGGTCCCATTTGTGCGCGGATCGGGCTCCATGGTGACCACGAGCAGATTATGCTCAAAGTGCGGGCTTTGGTTGACAAAGCTATTCAAGTTAGTCTACCTTTATTTTATATGAGCCAGCATTTTTGGATCCATACAAGAGGTTGGATAGAAGCATGGAAACCAAAAGAAAAATAATTAAACACAGGAAATTCTTGTGTACGAAATCCTTCTAGAGAGACCTTTGTAGCATCGAACTCGAACCCTATTTGGTGTCACTTTATTGGAGGATACGTACCTTGGGTTCGTTCGTTTTTCGTAATTTGACTCGTAATTGAGTGGTAAATTATAGTGTCATAAAACAGATGTTGCTAAAAAATTTATAATAAGGTACCCAAGAATTTATCTTGACCCATCAAAAAGGGCTCTCCACAACGATTTCGTTTGCAACAATTTTCTCTTACTGATTTTTTCTTTGGTCCGATAGAGGTTCTCTATACCCATCAAAATAGGGTCTCTCTGACACTTCATCTAAATTTTCTAAAATAATCAACTCAATTCAATAAAAAAAAATGCTTGGGTCCCACAGGTTTTTCACACGTTAAATGGGGTTCGATGCTACAGAGATCTCTCTAGAACAATTTCGCGTACAGGAATTTCTTCAGATTTATAATTTTTTCACAATTTTACTGTAACATTATTTTTAGGACTGTTTCTGTCAGGGCTTTTCGGGAAATCTTCCTTTAAAAATATTTTTCCTAACAAATTGTCACTAGTTTTGATCACTTATCATCATTTTCAGGAAAGGGAAAGGCTTCCAAGTTACCATCATCCCAGCACCTCATCAGAACCAACCCCCTCCACCACCACTGACCACTCATCACAGGACAAAGAAGTCGATTTCAAAAGCAACGTAGCCCAACGTCATCAAAATGATCATCAACAGCAACAGAAAACACAAACTGAGATCCCACGGCACAAAAAGCTGCAAATGGAGAAAATCAAGTCTTCGTTGATTAATTCAATTTTCAAAGAGAAAGGGCCAAATTACGACATTGGCACATATGCTGCAGGACCCAATAATGAAAACAGGAGAATGGCAATGGATGAACTTTTCCAACGATTCCAAACCCAGGCAGAGGGGAAAGATCCATCTGACAAGTACATCACTGAATCCCTGGCTTCCTTGGAAAATTACTTGCTGAACGCTGACCCCTTTGAGCAAGGTAATTTTTTATTTAATGCGACATTTTTAAATCAAATTTTCAGATGTTTAATTCGTTCAAAAACAACAGTTCAAACATTGTTTAAAATTTCAACATTCAATCATTCAAGAGAAAAAAAATGTGTTCAAATAAAATAAATCAATCCGAAAAAAAATGTTGCAAGCCCCACGAATGAAAGCTACTATTTTTTGGGTAAAATCATCAGTGCAAAGAAGTGTCAAAATTTTGCAGCAAATCTCGACGAAGAGGTGGTTTGACTTATTGAAGCTCAGTTGCATCACAAATGAAGATCAGTTCTTCAGACTTCCGAATCACTTCCTTCAGACTTTTCGATTGAATTTTCTCCGGACATTTTTTAAACTTCAAAGGAAAAATTCAGCACAAAATATATATTAATCATCTAAAAGTGAAAAAAAAATTGTGTTCAGAAAAAATTCAATTCGAAAATACGGAAATCCTCCAGGATGAAAGCTGCGCTTTTTTTTAGAATTACAATTTAAATAAGTTCAACAAGTTTTGCTATACATCTCGAAGCAGGAAGGTTCGAGTTATCCAGTCTCTCAACTGCATTCCGAATAATAATTAACCACCCAAATTAAAAATTACTTCTTCAGACATTTTCACCAAATCGCTGACGAGAACCCCCGAGAAATCCCAACACCAGAGAAAACACTCCATGAGCGAACCCCAAAGGCCAATCTACTCTTTACACAAGCAGTCGAAAAGCCCCCCATCAGTGGCAATGGACAACCTCATCAAGTCCCTCATCAAACACAATCATCATCATCATCAACCCGAGCCTTCGTCACATCATCAACCCGAGCCTTCGTCACATCATCAACAAACACCGCCTCAGCAAAACAAGTCGAGAGATAAACCGGACGCTGTAAAGTTCATTTCCAGAGACGACGCTCCTTATCACGCGCTCATTTACGCCGCGGGACGTTTTGCGTGCGGGGGCGCAATTGTGCAGAGATTCTGGATCCTCACGTCGGCCAACTGCGCCATCGCACCTTCGGACTTGTACGAGGTCAGCAATATACAATACAACAGAAAAAACAAATTAATCAAAAACAAATAGGGCTCAGAAAATAAAATGCGCAGAAAAAGTATGCATTTTCATAATTTATTTGCGCAGGTTTACGCTGGGAGGACAACAAAAGATCAGCATCAGGCAGACGAGCAGCGCTTTGGGGTCTCCAAGATTTACGTCCACGAAAACTTCAACAGGTTACTGAATCAATCATTTTTTCTTCGTCTTCAAAAAATACATTTCTTTCGAGTCAAATACAGGAAATTGGTTCAAGAAATATCACGTAGGTGTCGCCTGAAGGAAAAAAGCACCAGCATAAACAGAAGCTCACGTAGCTATAAACCTAACAATAAAAAATATTACTGAGAAAATAATGTAATTTAGAGATGATTTGATTATCATCACTTTTATAATTTATACAGTATTATTAAATATTATCAAACAAAATTTGGTTACAAAAAATGTGAATTTGACGCGAATTGAGTCATGAGGCGTCGTTTTAAATAAGTGTAATCCACAGAATACATTTTACGAATTAAAATATGACACGAGATGCATAGGTCATGAAGAATTATGTCGACGAGGATCAAGTATGTTGTTACTGAAGATTTTTCCACTTCATAAAATTTGAAACCCGTTTTGAAATTCTTTCGGGGATAAACTAAATTTCCCTGAAATGGTCACATCTTTTGTATCAATCTCAGGAGTATTAATTCCTCGATATAAAATTACAGGGTTTCAGGTAGATAAAATTGGATTATCAAAAGTTTTCAATATCCTTTTCACAAGTGAGGTTTAATGGGAAAATTGACTCATGAAAGAATTTTTTGGATCTTTGTGACAACTTTTTTGAAAAGAAGCAACATAAATATAAAATTGCCTCGATGAAGCCCGAGGATGTTGTTATGGATGAATTCCCAAATTTAAAAAAAAAACATCGTTTTCAAAGTTAATCAGGATTTCGATCTGACGCATCTCAGTACTGCGAACCTCGTGAAATGAAGCGAGCATTTTGTTATCGAAGAATTTTCGAATTTGAAATATACAAAGCCGTTTTTGAAGTTGATCATGGATCGAAATTCCATCCAGTGGTCTTCAAAATTTCGCATATTATAAAGTATTGTAAATCACTCAAGTATAATATTACAGAATTTCAGGCAGATAAAACGGGAAATTCAAAATTTTCTTTTCACCGATGGTTTTTCAATTCTAAAAATGTGCTCCTCAAAAAAGCATTTTATTGCGTCGTCAGTGACGGTTTCTAATAAAAAAAAATTAATATGAAGCAACCAGAACCGTTTGAAATCTGAAAAAAAAATTACTACAAGAAAACTGGGATAAATGGAAATGAAATTGTAATTACAAATATTACAAAGGTCGGCCCTGGGATCGGATATAGCTCTTCTTCAACTCAGCAAACCCGTCCATTTCAACGCTACAGCATCAGGCAGACGAGCAGCGCTTTGGGGTCTCCAAGATTTACGTCCACGAAAACTTCAACAGGTTACTGAATCAATCATTTTTTCTTCGTCTTCAAAAAATACATTTCTTTCGAGTCAAATACACGAAATTGGTTCAACGCCTGAAGGAAAAAAGCACCAGCATAAACAGAAGCTCACGTAGCTATAAACCTAACAATACAAATATTACTGAGAAAATAATGTAATTTAGAGATGATTTGATTATCATCACTTTTATAATTTATACATTATTATTAAATATTATCAAACAAAATTTGGTTACAAAAAATGTGAATTTGACGCGAATAGAGTCATGAGGCGTCGTTTTAAATAAGTTTAATCCACAGAATACATTTTACGAATTAAAATATGACACGAGATAGGTCATGAAGAATTATGTCGACGAGGATCAAGTATGTTGTTACTGAAGATTTTTCCACTTTATAAAATTTGAAACCCGTTTGGAAATTCTTTCGGGGATAAACTAAATTTCCCTAAAATGGTCACCTCTTTTGTATGAATCTCAGGAGTATTAATTCCTCGGTATAAAATTACAGGGTTTCAGGTAGATAAAATTGGATTATCAAAAGTTTTCAATATCCTTTTCACAAGTGAGGTTTAATGGGAAAATTGACTCATGAAAGAATTTTTTGGATCTTTGTGACAACTTTTTTGAAAAGACGCAACATAAATATAAAATTGCCTCGATGAAGCCCGAGGAAGTTGTTATGGATGAATTCCCAAATTAAAAAAAAAACCATCGTTTTCAAAGTTAATCAGGATTTCGATCTGACGCATCTCAGCACTGCGCACCTCGTGAAATGAAGCGAGGATTTTGTTATCGAAGAATTTTCGAATTTGAAATATACAAAGCCGTTTTTGAAGTTGATCATGGATCGAATTTCCATCCAGTGGTCTTCAAAATTTCGCATATTATACAGTATTGTAAATCACTCAAGTATAATATTACAGAATTTCAGGCAGATAAAACGGGAAATTCAAAATTTTCTTTTCACCAATGGTTTTTCATTTCTAAAAATGTGCTCCTCAAAAAAGCATTTTATTGCGTCGTCAGTGACGGTTTCTAATAAAAAAAAAATTAATATGAAGCAACCAGAACCGTTTGAAATCTGAAAAAAAATTACTACAAGAAAACTGGGATAAATGGAAATGAAATTGTAATTACAAATATTACAAAGGTCGGCCCTGGGATCGGATATAGCTCTTCTTCAACTCAGCAAACCCGTCCATTTCAACGCTCACGTGACTCCAGCACAGCTACCCAATGCAGGAGTTGAACCCATGCGTAAGAAATTTCCTCAAAACTTTCAAATTTCAAAATAATCCCTTCGGTCTTTACCCAACGGGCATTATGGTACACTATCTGTTTTCAACAGCTGGACAAACTATGAGATTAACAGGCTTCGGTTTCAACAACTCAACGTCTGATGCGTTGAAGACTAATTTGGCAGCTTACATTTCTGACTGGGAATGCGAATTCCTCCTCTCCTCAAACAATGTCAACGGGTCGCAAAAAATCGAAGATTCTCAACTGTGCACCTTGGGACCCAATGACGCTGTGAGCAATTTTTAATTTCTATAGACAACGGAACACGAATAAAAATCACGCGATTGACGAAAAATTTTCTAAAGCAAAAAAAAACGCGTTTCAAAATCAGATTCTTTCCGTACAGTACAATACAGTATATGATAATTCAGGAATGATTCAGAAAATGCCTCATACATTAGAATCTCGTAAAGAAGAGTTATTCGTTTCAACAAAATCGCTCTTTAGGAACCGGCACAATCGAAACAATTTTTTACAAATCACTCAACGAATATAACATTTCGAAGAAGCTCTTTTCTCGGTCCCAACTTCCAACACCTTCGTTGTAACGGGATTTCGCTGTACACAGACATTTCCTAAAATATTTTAGGAATTTGGGAGGCAAATGTTTTTCCCCCTCAATGGCTTTTTCTAGCCACGGAATTTTCAGAAATCCCTTCCCTGAACTCAAATTTACAAATAACCTCCACTGAGACATAAGAACAAGATGGACACGAGAAATTCGTGATTTACATGGAAAAACTACTCACTTTTCTTTACAGGCGGATGCAGGAAACCCTCTGGTGACGGTTGATTCCAAAACACTGGAAGGAATAGTCAGTTACACAGTAGTCGGAGGTCAGGATCCACTTCCAATAGTCTACACGCAAGTGTCCCACTTTCTGACCTGGATGTCCTCCAAAATGTCCAACGCAAAAAACTAGCACATCACCACTACAAAAAAAATGACTCCGACCAGCAAAAAAAAAAAGAAACTCAAGCACAATACCACGCACAAAACAAAAGGAAAGCCAAGCAACTGCTCAAAAGCATAAGTGCGGATTAGTTAATGCAAAAAATATTCCCAAGCAAGCAGATGAGTTCAATGATCAAAATCAGATTCTTTCCGTACAGTACAATACAGTATATGATAATTCAGGAATGATTCAGAAAATGCCTCATACATTAGAATCTCGTAAAGAAGAGTTATTCGTTTCAACAAAATCGCTCTTTAGGCCCCGGCACAATCGAAACAATTTTTTACAAATCACTCAACGAATATAACATTTCGAAGAAGCTCTTTTCTCGGTCCCAACTTCGAACAGCTTCGTTTTAACGAGATTTCGCTGAACACGGACATTTCCTAAAATAATCATATTTTAGGAATTTGGGAGTGGAGCAAATGTTTCTGCCCCTCAACGGGTTTTTCTAGCCACGGGATTTTCATAAATCCCTTCCCTGAACTCAAATTTACAAATAACCTCCAGTGAAACATAAGAACAAGATGGACACTAGAAATTCGTGATTTACATGGAAAAAACAACTCACTTTTCTTTACAGGCGGATGCAGGAAACCCTCTGGTGACGGTTGATTCCAAAACACTGGAAGGAATAGTCAGTTACACAGTAGTCGGAGGTCAGGATCCACTTCCAATAGTCTACACACAAGTGTCCCACTTTCTGACCTGGATGTCCTCCAAAATGTCCAACGCAAAAAACTAGCACATCACCACTACAAAAAAAAAAAGACTCCGACCAGCTTTTTTTTTTCTTTGAGTTCGTGTTATGGTGCGTGTTTTGTTTTCCTTTCGGTTCGTTGACGAGTTTTCGTATTCACGCCTAATCAATTACGTTTTTTATAAGGGTTCGTTCGTCTACTCAAGTTACATCCCAAGAAGCATCAAAGGCTGCATTTCCAAGCCACAGAGGAAGCAAGGAAAGGATTAGAGAAAGCGGGGGGGGGGGAATCAATTGAATGAAGAACAGCACATCTTCTTGAACGCCTTCGACTCTTCTTTCCATTTCCTGGGATTTCATCATTATCAAGGCACCAGAGAAAGTTGGTTATTTTCTTCCCACAACCTCCGCAGGACAACTCAAAATCCTTCCGTGCATCTGAAAAAAGAAAAAAAACCGAAGAGGTCACCTGGTAAAATAAAAATTCGTTCAACAAGAACTCAGTTCAATTTCTTTTATCAAAGCCCAAGACTGTGTCAAATTCCCGTTTCCACAATGTGATCCTGACATTATCCAAATTAAATAGAAAAGGAGCATTTTTATTTTCATTTTCGTACACCTCAATAAGGATATCACTTGGACTGAATCACACGAAACCAAAAAACACATTGACGGCAAAATTATCACCTAATTATCAAGAAATTATCTTTCAGGCACTTACGCAAGTTGAGTGCTCTAAAAATATTCATGATCTCCATGGAAGACAGAAAATAAAACGCAGAACTTGGCATTCAAAACTTAACTTCCTCGAACGAAACCCCGGAATTTTATAGAGAAAAACTTTGTTTTTCGCCCCATAAGCAAATGAATACTGTAAAATCAAGGAAACTGACGTCCACAAAAAGCACAAAGAGACATGGAACTAACACTTCGCAGGGATTACTTTCAAAGCAAAAACAGAAAATGGAAAATCTGTCTTCGCATGAAATCAGTGCTATGAATACACGAAGTTGTCGGATTTCTTCGAATGCCAACCGCTCAACGTGGAAAATCGCGTCACAAAAAAAATAAAAATAACGCACAAATCGTAAATTTAAGGAAGGAGAATTTACTGGAAATTGCAGGAAGGAATATACTCACCATGTGTTGAGTCCTTCCTTTCTTCCACGACTTGTTTGTCACCAGCTCCCTCTGTTTCTACTTGTGAATTCTGCTCAATGAATTTAAGACAAAGGGCAATTCATCAAAGAACTGATCCATCCTCGAGTATCAATGACCTATTCCGAAACGGTGACATTCATCTCCCAGAATCAAATACTACGAAAGGAGGATCAGAAAACTCAATACCTTCAGCACACTGAACAAGCAGGTCAACTGCAAAAAATCGATTCTTTCAAGAACAATATCCCGCATGCAATTGGAAGAAGCACCACCATAAAGTTCTGAAGTTAGAGAAGAATAAAAATATGCTGCAAGCTTGTAAGCGTTTTTCTTTCTGATTCATTAACTCTAACTTTTTCAAACAGTCGAACCTCTTCAAGTAAAACTTTAAGGGACCAGCAAAAAACCTGAGTTAGGGAAGTTTTCAGTCTGGGAAACAAGCATTAGATTAGAAGACATTGCAATTGCTTATATTCTGGGTCTCAAATTGCTTCTCAAATGAGTTGACAGGATGCTGAACTTGGAGGAAGGGGTTAATTTGCCCAATTATTCGTTAACTAAGGGAATACAAGTTCTTAAGGTTCAACGGGATTATAGTAAATACTGCACAGTGATGTCTTCAAAAACAATCAACTTCTCTACTTGAAAAAATTAATTCCAGAGGAGGATCTACGACCAGAATGAATCAGTAGCCTGGTTTTTGTCATAAACCACAGGTCTCTTTATACTTGTTTACACATAGAAAAACAAAACAAAATAAAACAAACGCGTTTGGAGGGAGGGGGGGGGGGAGAAATCAGAAGTTAAAAAAAAAAGCGTGGACTTTTCGGCAATGAGTTGAGATTCGGCGGATGATGTTCAAGGGGACTTGCAGAGACAGCTCGCACTTGCTATGCTCTCCAGTAAAGTTGTCTCCAACATCAACTTCCTCATCAGGACTGTTTTGTCATGTGCAACTCAGAATGCCGAATCATAACTGATCTATTCACAGACATAGCAGCACAACCTGTACAGAAATACGCGGGCTCGTTTGTCGTGAATCTTCCCATCCAAATCCAATCGTTCTGTCGCTCAAATGGACCCTATGAGACACAAACGCGAAGACGCAAACGAGAAATACTTTGAAAATTCACACCCGATTGATAATGTTTCTTTTTTTTAGAATTCAAGAGTTTCACCTTTGGATTGAACGTGGCTGGGCAAGCTACTGGATAATCAGGAGGACGCAATGGAGTGGCTTGCTCGACATGGTTTGGGATCCCATTCCTGGGAGCAGCTTTGGCATCTCTGGGCTCTTGTTGACTGAAATTTGCGCTTGCACTTTGGTCCATTTCGCCATCAAACTCCACCTATTTCATCAAGATTCAATTTTTTACTTGAACCACTCACACTTCGCTTATTTTACGGGGAGCTAAGGTGTGCTTGTACACTGTCATTCTTTTTGAATGTTTTAAGTGGAGGATGCGTAAAGCGTTTCGGAGCTAAGGTGACTACGAAAGCAGTTCGTAGTTTAGAGGAGCACAATATATACCAAGATTCCAAATTTTTTTCATCTTGAACTTAATCATGCGTCTTTTCAATCAAAAAATTCTACGTCAGAAATTACAGACTCATTTCTCCTCACGAAAAATTGCCTCTAAATGATCATGCTGTTTTCCTGCATACTATCAAGATTTGCACAGCTCTTGGACAAAACGAAGTTCAGAATAAGGAAAATAAATTTTAAACAAACAGGACGACGAAGATAGCATGAAACGAATCCAAATTCTAGTTGGACATTCTTGTAGTGATCAATCTGTAAATGGAATAATTAATCGAATCAACGGACACTTTCGATTCCATTGAAACTAAATTGTATGCTGTGCTCATTCGGGGCAAACGGTAAGGTGCATCTCTAAATTTCAGGTAATATGATACGAATACAGTGGATCCCCGCATAACGAACTCAGAATTTGAATCTCTTAATACGTCTTTAAAGCATTGCACTTTTCCTAAAAAGAAACTTTCATTAACTTAAGCAAGGTCTTTATAAGAACATTAGGACTCTTGAAGAGCGAGAACTGAAGGACTTAAAGTTGTTAATCACAGACAAAACTAAACGAAACCACGCTTCTTAACTCATTTGGCTGCATTTTTGGACAAATTCCAAAATTTAAATTCTAATTCAAGTCTCTTTGGCGAAAAGAATTCGTGGAACAAGTGAAGAAATTTTGCTACGATGGCCTCTTTCTCGTAAGAATCTTAATTGATGCGAATTTCTCGTTGTGCGGGTATTTCGTCATGCGGGGACTCACTGAATGCAGTTTCACTCACAGGTTGTTCGACTTTCGGAATTTGAGAGGAAGCTTGACTGTGGATCGGCGGAGCAGCGTTCATGTTTGGCTTCTCAACCCCGGACCGCAAGTCCTTGATTTCAAGAAGCCTGGCGACTTCGAGGAACACATCCAATTTGTCCGCTGGAACCTGAGTCTCTCCTTTGTAAATGTACTCTATTGCGAGTCTCAAAGCATCCCATTCAATGTTGTGAAGCGCGATAACGAGACGGGCTTGGTCCGGAGGGAAGTTGCGGAAGAGCTCTTCGAAGTAAGGACTGCATGCGGCAAGAACAAGGCGGTGTGCGTGGAGTTGGTATCCTCCGCAAACAATGGTCACGTCAACGAGTGCACTAGTGCGGAAGAAGCGGCAAATCCCATCCAGGACTTCTTTGGGATAAGTAAGCGATTTGACAGCAGCGAGATTACTGTAGAACGACAGAGGGTATTGGGCTCTGTGTGTTCGAGTCACCTAACACTTTGAAAGGTTCGTCGGAGTTTGAAAAACTACGCAGCTTTTTACAGACTTTTCCTCTTTTTTAACGTGACCGTATAATGAAACACTGTACACTGCATGCACCTTTCTCGAATTTCAATGAACCACAAAAATGGTTCGTTACGTAACACAGCACAAAAACGTAAAAGATACACTTGAAAATCCCTCATTAACACCAGAGATACACCACCTGAAATGAAAGAAAATGGGCCTCCTCACGAATTCCGCGATAACAGAGAATTGTAGATTTCACTTTCGGATGTTTGAAAATTAATTCATTCGTGACACTACACACGCACGGAAACCAGATCAGATATTGCGAGGAAATCAACCGCAAGAGCGAGTTGTGGTCGAATATTGACAACTATGCTTTCAGTGATCACTTCAGCGGCCAAGGAATTTCAGTCGCAGGATGAACACGAAGACAACATAAACGTAGTTGATCGGAAACAAACCCACATCTCTCTTTAATTCTAACAGAAACGCCCATTCAATCCCAATTTCAACACAGCGATCGGTGTTAAGCAAGAATCAAAATTTCTTCGTTACTCTTTCGGAACAAATTGTCCGACAATAAGTCCATCTCAATTCACTGCTACTGTGAAGCGTCTATTCTTCTACTTGAAGATAAGTGTGAAATACACCGATCGGTTTTAATATAAGTGCTACATTTAAGATTACATTCCACATTTCGTTTAAACTTGGTTGCCTGCCATTCTACATGTCTTCCTTCACTGATTTCCGACCGAACAGGGGGCGCGATATGAAAGGACCACAGACAGAGTCACTTCTAGGTGGGTAATGTGAACATCTAATGGCGCATCAAGCTGGAAATCAATGATGTTGATCCTTCTGAAATATTCCCTCAATTTCACCTAAGTTGGAATGTTCTGGTAATCTCATTTTGTAGTTAAGCAATTTTATACTGTACTTCTGAATCAGTTCGGCTGAATCCAGAGAAGGAATGCGCAATCTCAGAAGCAATTCATTTGGACTAAAAATATTCTGCAGGTATGATGGGTAATAATTTTGATCCCATACACAGTAATGTACAATATACTGTATAGTCCAGTACATATACAGTACTGTACAATATAGAGTCCTCTCCCAGTGTTATAGCAGTTCTGTATGCAAGGAATTTTTCTGATCCCTCGAATTTCGATGCCGAAAAAGTGCACCTGTATATCTATTGTATTTTGTGAACTGCAGATGTGGAATTAGTACGTAGTCAAAGGATAACAAAAAATCGAAGATTCTGAACTCAAATTTTGGGGACCCATATAACGACGCATGCACTACGAAAATTCGGTATCTTGCCGGAACGGAGAATGAATAAATCACCCCGATTGTCCGAAAGAAAAAAGAAGTGCTTCAGCATATGACATCTTGCTGTCTCCCATAACCCGAGACACACAAGCTCAGTGGATTGTGAAACTTTCCAAGCAGCCTCAAACTTTTTGATGCGTCGAAAAATGTCTGAAAAGGAGAAAAAATTGCACTGGCATATATGAAACACTGTACACTGCATGCACCTTTCTCGAATTTCAATGAACCACAAAAATGGTTCGTTACGTAACACAGCACAAAAACGTAAAAGATACACTTGAAAATCCCTCATTAACACCGGAGATACACCACCTGACATAAAAGAAAATGGGCCTCCTCACGAATTCCGCGATAACAGAGAATTGTAGATTTCACTTTCGGATGTTTAAAAATTAATTCATTCGTGACACTACACACGCACGGAAACCAGATCAGTTATTGCGGGGAAATCAACCGCAAGAGCGAGTTGTGATCGAATATTGACAACTATGCTTTCGGTGATCACTTCAGCGGCCAAGGAATTTCAGTCGCAGGGTGAACACAAAGACAACATAAACGTAGTTTATCGGAAACAAACCCACATCTCTCTTTAATTCTAACAGAAACGCCCATTCAATCCCAATTTCAACACAGAGATCGGTGTTAAGGAAGAATCAGTTTCTTCGTTACTCTTTCGGAACAAATTGTCCGACAATAAGTCCATCTCAATTCACTGCTACTGTGAAGCGTCTATTCTTCTACTTGAAGATAAGTGTGAAATACACCGATCGGTTTTAATATAAGTGCTACATTCAAGATTACATTGCACATTTCGTTTAAACTTGGTTGCCTGCCATTCTACATGTCTTCCTTCACTGATTTCCGACCGAACAGGGGGCGCGATATGGAAGGACCACAGACAGAGGCACTTCTAGGTGGGTAATGTGAACATCTAATGGCGCATCAAGCTGGAAATCAATGATGTTGATCCTTCTGAGATATTCCCTCAATTTCACCTAAGTTGGAATGTTCTGGTAATCTCATTTTGTAGTTGAGCAATTTTATACTGTACTTCTGAATCAGTTCGGCTGAATCCAGAGAAGGAATGCGCAATCTCAGAAGCAATTCATTTGGACTAAAAATATTCTGCAGGTAAGATGGGTATTAATTTTGATCCCATACACAGTAATGTACAATATACTGTACTGTATAGTCCAGTACATATACAGTACTGTACAATATAAGTCCTCTCCCAGTGTTATAGCAGTTCTGTATGCAAGGAATTTTTCTGATCCCTCGAATTTCGATGCCGAAAAAGTGCACCTGTATCTCTATTGTATTTGGTGAACTGCAGATGTGGAATTAGTACGTAGTCAAAGGATAACAAAAAATCGACCTAAGACTTGAGTTTAAAACCCCTGGGTATATTGCTGCGTACGTGATGCTTTTAAGCCATAGAACGGCCTTGCCTCTTACTTATTTAGTGGGGCTAACAGGCTTTCTTTTTTCTTCACGAAGTCGTACAGAACTTCTTTTATATGCATGGTAATATGCGTACGTTATGTACCGTACATAAATATAGCATACATTACATAGATTTAGCATCGAAGACTGCATTTCCAAATCGCAGTGAGAGCAAAGAGAGTAACAGAAAAAGTGACGAAAATATCAATTGAATGGAGAACAGCACAACTTCTTGAGCGCCTTTGATAGTTACAATATTCTCCTCTGCACCAACAAGCAGCCTTACCTTTTCCTCCCTAAAGTAGTAATAGTACTGTGGTCTTTTGCAACCCGAAAAAGAAGGGTGTTGGAGACATCCTGTGAAGTCGTGGGAAGGCACGTAGACTTTTTATGGTTCTCCAGTGAATGTGACCATGTACATAAAATGAACTTCACAAATACTCAATTTACATTTTTTTTAATCATTGCACCAGATGACCTCAGTTTTCTTTTCCAAGACTTAAGCCTGAACAAAAACCTTAAAATTATCCAAAGAAGCATCCACTTTGTTCTTATGAATACACAGTACAAGGAAAGTACAGGTGCTTGACCCTGACCCCTAAAAGATCCCCAATTCAAAAACCTTTTCTACGTCTATTCTTCTTTGGTCTCTGTCTGCATTCCCTATACTTGAGAACAATTAAGAGCATTATAAACTTCCATATAACTCCAAGACTGCCCCCTTAAACCTCTTCACAGTAATGGACATTTTCTGGATGTCCTTGACCTACTATTTTGGGGACCTATATAAAATCTGATAGCAATACAAATGTAAGTTAATGCTTCAAAAAAAAGAAAAGGAGTGACTCATTGGGCAAATAAACTCTTGCCTCCAAGTTCCCCATTCTGTGGACTCATTGAGAAAGCAGTTTAAGACCCACAAATCACGAATATAAATATCCTCTAATTCATTATTTTTTCTCAGCAAAAATGCTGCTATCGCGAACTTGAAAATTCATCTTGCAATTTTTTTCTGGTCCCTTGTAACTGCCTACTGTACCGTATTTAATTATTTGAAAAATTGTGAATGGGATGAATACCTTCCACAGTTTCAAAAACAGTCAAACAACTAGAATACACTCTTCGGTCACAGGTCATGATTTTATCCAGTTCCCTTTTGTTGCACTCCTCGTCTCCATCACATTGCCAGCAAATCAATCCACCTGAGAAAACAGCCAAAAAGACATACCATAAACACCATGAATTAATCTGAAAAAATACTGTATATATNGGGATTTCATCATTATCATGACACCAGAAAACGTTGGGCTTTTTCTTCCCACAACCTCTGTAGGACACTTCAGCACCCTTCCGTGCATCTGAAAAATACCAAGAGGTCACTTACACTGGTACATGTAGAAATGAACTTCACAAATATTCAATTTACATTTTTTTTAATCATTGCACCAGATGACCTCAGTTTTCTTTTCCAAGACTTAAGCCTGAACAAAAACCATAAAATTATCCAGAGAAGCATCCACTTTGTTCTTATGAATACACAGTACAAGGAAAGTACAGGTGCTTGACCCTGACCCCTAAAAGATCCCCAATTCAAAAACCTTTTCTAAGTCCATTCTTCTTTGGTCTCTGTCTGCATTCCCTATACTTGAGAACAATGAAGAGCATTATAAACTTCCATATAAGTCCAAGACTGCCCCCTTAAACCTCTTCACAGTAATGGACATTTTCTGGATGTCCTTGACCTACTATTTTGGGGACCTATATAAAATCTGATAGCAATACAAATGTAAGTTAATGCTTCAAAAAAAAGAAAAGGAGTGACTCATTGGGCAAATAAACTCTTGCCTCCAAGTTCCCCATTCTGTGGACTCATTGAGAAAGCAGTTTAAGACCCACAAATCACGAATATAAATATCCTCTAATTCATTATTTTTTCTCAGCAAAAATGCTGCTATCGCGAACTTGAAAATTCATCTTGCAATTTTTTTCTGGTCCCTTGTAACTGCCTACTGTACCGTATTTAATTATTTGAAAAATTGTGAATGGGATGAATACCTTCCACAGTTTCAAAAACAGTCAAACAACTAGAATACACTCTTCGGTCACAGGTCATGATTTTATCCAGTTCCCTTTTGTTGCACTCCTCGTCTCCATCACATTGCCAGCAAATCAATCCACCTGAGAAAACAGCCAAAAAGACATACCATAAACACCATGAATTAATCTGAAAAAATACTGTATATATACGGTGCAGTACCTTCAGTGAAGGATGGAGATTGGACATATGCCAAATTGCAGACATTGCCAATGCAAGAACAAACAAATCTGCCATCTTCATACGTTACGCAGCTTGAGGCAAACCGTTCCTCGTTATCCTTGGGTTCAAAGCATCCCATAGCAATCACTCCATCTTTATTTTATAAATTTAACATTATTGAGAATCATACTCCAAGAAGATATTTTGAAAATATTTCCATACCTTTGTTCGCATTTCCATAGGTAGTCGTACATCCAGTCGCATTGGCAGATTTACAAGCAACGATCTGCCTATTGAATATACAGGGATAATAACCGTCGCATTCTACACATTGCAGTTGATCACCGACAACTGCTCGGACATCAGTGATGGTCTCATTGACTGTGACGGGAAAAATTACATCCTTTTCTCGCGATCCTACTGAAAAGAAAAAGGCGAAGCTGGATAATAAGAGTCTAAGTTGCATCCTTCATTGGTAGAAATCTCGTAAATTGTTTTGAAATTATTAATTTTTCTATTGCACTCGAGGAAATTACGGCATTGTATATTGGAGAATTTCCTGAGACCAACGAAGAAATAACTCACCAGTGACATCTATGAGAGGAGAATATATTTTTTTCTAGGGTATAGTACCTATTCTTCCTTCTCATCAAGGATCAATCATTTGTACTCATCACGAGGACTGAATGAACTTCACACGAAAACAAACAACCTTTAGGACGGCAAAATTATTAATTACAGTAGAGTAGATGATTATTTCCGAAATTTTCAGTCAGGGGCCGAAACGGATTTCTTATTTTATATTTTAAAATATCTCAACGCAGATTTTATAGCATCAGAAGTCAAACTAACCCTAATTCCGAAGGAAACCCCGTTTACTAATCAAAAGGCGTCACAGGCACGACAAGGAAAAAAAAAAAGGAAAATAACGAATTAATTCTGGACATTTCATTTTTTAATGGAAGAGGAATTCAACTACAGTAAACAGCACAATTCTTGAAATATTCATTAGTCCTTCGAGAAAAAAAAAATCGAAGTTGTTGAATTTTTTTGAATGACTTCGTCAATCGCCTCAACCGAAAAAAAAATCACGTGACAAAAATAGTAAAGCACGAAACCGTAAATTCAATGAAGGAGAATTTACTTGAAATTACAGGATACGTGCAAAATGCTCACCATCAGTCGAGTTCTTCCTTTCTTCCAAAGCTTGTTCGTCAGCAGCTCCGTCTGTTCCTAATCGTGAATCCTGTTCAATGAATTAAGCACAACACTCAATCAAACAACTGATCCAACCTCGGGCATCAGTAGCTGATTCCGAAACTGCGTCAACAGGAACTGTGAAATTCGTCTCCCCGGAGTCAAAAACCACGAAAGGAGGAAGAGGATCATCTAACCCAACACCTTCCGCACTCACAACATGAACCAAAAACAAGACGAACACAATTTTTGCCATATTTTCCACCAAAAAAAAAAACCATAGGTGAAGAAAGAGTAACTTTCTACCAAACAAGGATAGAATTTGTAAGCAAGTCTCTAATAGTCGAGAATGAAAACCTTCACAAGATTATGGTGCGATTTTGTCGAGTTTTTTTTTTCTTCGTAGTAGTCGTGAGTACCAATTCTGGAAGTACAGTACAACTGTTCTCGATTCTACACAAGAAAAAGACACACTGAAACAGGAAAACAAATCTTTGTTTCTCCCAACAATAATGAAGATTCCCGCACTGAATGCATAGCTTCAGGCTTCAGTGCCCAAATTTTGCACGAGATTACCGAAATGTCTCGAGTATAAACAATAACAAATGCTCCACCATCCGCACACAGAACACACAGGTACAAAAGTACATAAGCAAGAAAAGCATACCTCAAAAATCTCTGCGATCACAAGGAATTGATGCATAATTTTTTATTTCTTCCATTAAAAATAGCTGCATATGTTTAGCACAACTAGGGCCGGATCCATGCACCGGATGTAAAAAGTAGCTGGGACACCTCATGAGATCCTCCTCATCGCTGCCCATTGATAAACTGAATAACGTTTCTTCTGAATGCCAGGAATGTGCGTCTTCATCAGAAGTCCTCCGGTCGACCTGCAAAAATTTAATCACAATAATCGTAATTAATCACAAAATATTCAAAAGATATCTCGAGAAGTTTCGTCTTCAAAAGTATAAAAGATAAGGAAGATACATGCGTGACACTGGCGTTTGAGATGCTTGAAACCCACCTTCACATCATCAACAACAGAAAAACATCATACACAAGAAAACGTGAATGGTCTAGTTGATATTTTTACTCATACTTTCCAAAATGGTAATTTTCCAAGTACAGCATCAATTTAAAAGCGTTATAATTTCTGTCGTGAAGATGACGGAATTCAAGACGCATGGTGAACATTTTCAAACTTTCAACTGTTACTTCAAGATAGGTGGACTCTCTTTACAACGACCATGTTTACCAAGATGTTCTCTGGACAACGATTTTTTTTTTTTTTTAGCCTCCATGGGTTCTCTTCCCATGGTAGAGGGTTTCTCTACAACGATTTTCTCTCTACAAAGAATTTTTCGTGGCCCCTTAAATTTTGTTGCAGAGAGGGGTCCACTTATACAGTGCCTTCAAAGAGAGTTCTTCAGAAAAAAAAACGTACCCATCTGGAACTCCCAAGCAGGCGAAGACTTGGTCCCGTAACCCCCATTTGAAAAGGCCAACACGCGGAGCTTGTAACGTTTCTTGGGCTTCAAGTCTCGCACGTATGCCTCCAGGGCTTCACCCAACCTCACAAAAACTTCATGGGCCGATTCCACATCCTGATCCGCGTCCCAATAGAGAACCTTGTAACCCAACAGGGGTTCTTCATCCGGACTCGTCGTCACGTAACGCCACATCACTTTGACCGTCGTTGGATCATACGCCTCCACCTTGACTGCTGTCGGTGGTTTCTGAGGTGCTTTCTTGAACGTTCGCTCTGAGAAAGAAGCAAAATATTGCAAATTAATGCTCAGTAATTGACGAATTTTGAACAAGAGATGCCAGAAGAGCTTAAAAATCACACATGAATCAAGATCGTAT
Source organism: Notodromas monacha (assembly GCA_905338405.1). Classification (NCBI taxonomy): domain Eukaryota; kingdom Metazoa; phylum Arthropoda; class Ostracoda; order Podocopida; family Cyprididae; genus Notodromas; species Notodromas monacha. Next base: position 70,372 of record CAJPEX010001000.1, read on the forward strand.
ATCCTTTCGTGAACACGTTATGGTATATCTGTACAAAATACTGTACTGTACAGTGCGTATTCGCAAAACGAAAAGAATCCGTTCTTCAAATAGTTTCCTTATGCGAAATGCGTTTTGCCTCAAGGATAAATTATTCTTTTATTTTCTCTAGACACTCACGAAAAGACCATGATAAACCTGTGAAGTGCATTTTTCCTCGTTCTCGGCCTAACTGAAAATTGATTAAGATTACATGTTAGTAATCCTGACAAGATTGCGCAATCAACTCTCTGAAGTAGAGTGCATGAATTTCAGAGGCAGAACAGGAAGCTACGCAATACTTGTTTTCACAGTTTCCTTCGTTTTTCGAAAAATTATTCTGCATTCCAGTAAACAACGATCATGATGACGCTCGTTACTGTTTGATAAAAATGAAAAATACACCAAGATTACCTTCGCTTCTTTCACTTTCCGGTCCAGGCCCTGCAGCATTGTACGCCATAACCTTGACGAAGTACCGTGTATCCGGTGTCAAACCCACAATGAGAGCCTCAGGCTCCGTGGACCGACTCAAGTAGTACAAGGCACTTCTTTCTGGATCCACACTGCGCCAATATTTCACCTGCAAAACACACGTTTTGGCATCAGATTTTGAAAGAAAAAAAGAGAGGAAAAACAAGCCTTTTTGGAGAAAAAGAAAGAATTTAAATTACGGGAAATTGTGTTTGCTAATATTCTGGGACTGGAACTGCTCCTTGAATAAATTGACAGGATGCTGAATTCGGCGGGAGGAAAGGGTTCATTTGAGCAATTATTCTGTTACTCCCTTTCAAAAAGCATCAAGTTACATTTTCATTTCATTTTCTCTTTCCTGGTCACAAAAAAAGAAGCAAAAATGCCATCAGAAAATTTGACTTTGACAGACGTTTGAAGGGAAGAAGCCTTTGAATTATGGAGGTTTCTAGTTTCCTGTTTCTAGGAGAATCCAGACAGGGACTCGAAACAAAAAAAATGCCACATAGGAAATTTCGAGTTATCGAAGTTTAACTGCATGAATACTTCACCTTACTCAACACAGAACTCAATAAGATGCACGTGACGAAATATTTTCCCAAAAAATAAAAATAAATA
>CAJPEX010001001.1:0-62055 GCA_905338405.1 Notodromas monacha
TCGTAAAATGTCAAACTCACTCTATAGTATAGGATATGATGACTTCAAAATGAATAACAATATACACAGGTATTTAACCTGAAATTGTTCCACTACTTGAAGATACGCGAAGTCTAGAAAAGGTGCTAGAGGAAGCAGTCATTTTCGGTGAACGGGAAAAATGCAGAAAATGGAAAAAAATCCTCATCATAGTCGAAGGAGCCTATTCGATGGAAGGAACCATCGTGAACCTTCCAGAAGTCATTCGACTCAAGAAAAAGTACAAGGTGAGAGGAAGAAATCGCGGATTGTCTGGCTTCTTTAAACAAAAACTCCTCTTTTTGTTTATGTCTTTCTCTGGGTTCCTGAACGGAAAACAGGCGTATCTTTATGTGGACGAAGCTCACAGCATTGGGGCATTGGGTCCGAACGGAAAAGGAGTTGCTGACTTGTTCAAGACCGGCACGAAAGATATTGACATTCTCATGGGCACCTTCACAAAAAGCTTTGCTGCTTTTGGAGGCTATATTTCGGCATCCAAGGTGATTATGGTATTTGAACAATATGAATATATATATATATGTGCTGCTAAATGAAGACTTGAACTGCCCATGGATATAAGCAAGAAATGAACAGTGGCACCCCGCGATGCTGACACAGAAGTTCTAATTGGACTTTGTCCCTACGTCAGAGTGTCCACATGTCAGATCACGTTTTCTCCAAGCATATTTACCCCTTGGGTGTTGCTGCTGGGATTTATTTGCGCAATGTTGTGCCACAAATGAAAGGAAAAATTGAAAAAGCCAGCATGATTAGAAGAGCCAAAGTCCAGAATATCCAATTTCTTTTGTTTTACATTCCTACAGAAAAATCTTTGCCCACAGAAATTATTTACTGCTGGGTGGCATTTTTTCTGAATTCATTCAATAGGATTAGCCACATTAAGGGATTTTGAAAACAATGGTTTTCAAAGTGAAAACCATACATTCCTACAGAAAAATATTTGCCCACAGAAATTATTTACTGCTGGGTGGCATTTTTTCTGCATTCATTCCATAGGATTAGCCTCATTAAGGGATTTTGAAAACAATACTTTGAAAACCATTGTTTTCAAAATCCCGTAATGAGGGGGATTTTCAATTTTTGTTTTCACTTTGAAAACCATTGTTTTCAAAATCTCGTAATGAGGCTAATCCTATGGAATGAATGCAGAAAAATGTTCAAAGTGAACAATGGGACATTTTTGCACAAGTTGGCAAAAATGTCCCAGCAACACTATACAGGATGGAAATAGACCTGCTGCCATCCAAGTGTTAATCGGTTATCCTCTTGATCAACAGAAAAATGTTCAAAGTGAACAATGGGACATTTTTGCACAAGTTGGCAAAAATGTCCCAGCAACACTATACAGGATGGAAATAGACCTGCTGCCATCCAAGTGTTAATCGGTTATCCTCTTGATCAAAAATTAGGAATGCTTACTCCCGAAAATTAACTGAAAATTCTTTCCTCAACTTCAATAGATCCAGAAACAACAGGGCAGAATAAAATCACATACAATCTGATCCTTTGCCTTTAAAAGAAGCTCAAAAAGGAAAGATTAAAAATAAGCCCTGCTATACTGTACACAGATGATAGGGTGAAAATGCTGGAGAAATAAGCTCAAAATCAGCCTGACTTTTATTACAAATTAGAGTGAACAATGGAATGGATTTTCAATTTTTGTGAATTTAAATATTTTTGCTCTATTTGTTTGAGGCATATCAAAATGAAAAAATCAACTTTCCTGGAATATTTTGGCGAAGTGTCCCTGTGCTATTGTCCGGATGTTTGCGCAGATTTTTTCGAGTGGCAAGTGTCCCTGAGTGGAATTGTCCATATGCTATGCGGCATCCACATGTTGGGGTCTTTTTGTATTTGGCATCTGTGTAATAACACCAAAGAACATGAGTAGAATTCTGTTGAAATGAATCTGATGGTAACAGTTGTAATTTATAATGAATGTTATACTACAATTAAAGTCCATGGGCGCCATGTTATGATAATTCAATTTCAACAAAATCATTCTACGCTTTAATCTCAGTACTACTGCATATAGAAATATTGGCTTTGGTTCAGTACAAAGACCATAGGGATCATTTGATGTTTGGTAGAAAAAAATTGAACTGGAGCAGCATTCCAACTTCATCAAAGAAACAAAACCTTCTATTGAAAAAAATCAGTTTTTCAAGAAAATACACCACATGAAATATTTCTTGGAAAGTCTTCAGCTCCGTTTCAGAATATAAGCCTTTTCTTCCAAATGAACACTATATGGAAAATAATTTTCCTCTATTTCAAGCACAAAACAGTTTTGAATGAATGACTTTATTATTCAGGAAGGATTCCTTCAGTATTTTCTCAATTTCCATTTTATTTTTAGGACAAAAAAGACACATAGGTATATAATTGCAGGTTTAATATAAGGGATGTACAGTTTTTTTTTTACCTTTCACTTCAGCAGTGAGACTTGAAAAGCATGGTCCTAGATTATCTGTTGAAGAAACACTTCACAATACGCCTCACCCATTTTCCAGAAAACTTCACGTCTATTTAATGCTGCATCTCTGTTAAATTCTGCATTGACTATCCCAACAGGAAATAATCAACCATTTGAGAGTCTCGTCGCACTCTCCATGCTACGCTCAGTCGATGAGCCCGCCGGTGATGCAACAGATCGCATCTACATTGTCTGTAATCCAGGGGCATGACGGAACTGCGGAGGGTGAGATTATTTCCCACATCTTCTGTTTAAAACTTACGTGGACAAGCTGCGAATAGAATCCAACACTTGAATAATCAGAAAAACCATGGATGTGTATATAAACGTGATGTTACTTATTACTTTTTAAGGTTACATCACCTACAACAATTGATCATGCTTCACTAACTTCGATTTGAGCGGATCACTTATACAGTACTATAAAAAAAGTAACGATCACTGACTCATGTTCACTACACCGTACTGATACAGTACTATACATGAAGGTGTAGTTTTTCTCTTTGGGTGTAATATTGGTCGTATAAATGTTTGCTTCGCTGGTGACGCTTCTGTAGTTTTGCTGCATTTATTTCGAACATCAACATAATATTGTGATATGCTTTGAATCTCTAAGCGTAAGTAAATAATTATTTCATGTCTTGCTAACAGGGAAAATGAAAATCCAGAGACTGAGACAGAATGCCGTCTACATGCGAGAAAATTTGCAGAAACTCGGGTTCCACGTTTACGGCCACCCTGAATGTCCCATTGTGCCCGTGAAGGTGTCGCTCATCTGTCTTCCGTAAGTTTAAGATAATTTGAAGCTTCACTAAACCCACAGCTGAGAATACAATTCTTTAATGCGCCATACGCTTCAATTTCCCAACAAAAAAGCATGTGCCATGCTCTTGATTTTTCATAATCAAACATCGAAATAACTGACTTGATTAAGGCAAGAAGCTATGCACTGATCACTTGACCATCAACAGGTGGGTGTCAAGGATGATGCAAGCAGCAGGAGTTAGCATCGTCGTCGTCGGTTCCCCGGCTGTCGCGTTCTTTGAAACAAGGATCCGATTTTGCTTATCGGCTTCACATTCTCGGCAACAAATTGACAAAGTGAGCATCACAAATATTTCAAGAAGCTTTCTTCCCCCTGCGTTTTAAAAGTCTATCCTGTGTGTCTTCTTTCCGCCAATCCCAATAAATCATTCAATACGACCTTCGAGCAATTTTAACCCGACAATTTCATTTCCCAATAGGTGATCGACATTTTGGATCAAATCGGACACGTGATGTGCGCAAAGAAGAACAAGCCGGATTCATTCGCGGAGTACCGAGCCAAGAATATGCTGAGACACAGGAAAGGAAATTACATTGAAATGGCAGACTTCATTTTCGGGTGATAATTGGCAATATGATACCGAAACCAGCAGCCGCAAATTAAACTGGAACATTTTTCGCACTGGAAATGAATATGAACCTTCCGAAAAAAAATGAGCAAATATCATTTCTCCAACAAACTCGAATTAAAAATTTTCTCGAACGGTTTTTTGAACGAATCAAGCACTTTTCGTATCATAATTTTCGTTGAAAGACAGCAAGCAACGCCCTTCATACTCATTTCAGCCTGATTCATAATTTTTTTTTCTCTCATCGTCTATTCTCACTTGAACACATCACATATGAACTTCTGGTTTTTTGAAAAATTTCGACACAGCACGAAGGAACCTCCTTATGTGGAGTGAATACAAAAATTGGCTTTCTCCCGTACTAACGGAGATCTTTCTCACAATTTTCGGGCGCAATAAACCTCCCGAATTTCAAAACGAATGGAGGAATCATCAAAATTACACTGAGTCATTCCCTTATATATAACAGAATCAACTTTCAGGGCCGACAACAGACCCAAAACGTACAGCGGTTTAGGAAATTCCCTCAAGTCCTAGCACAGAAAATAGGGGTACAATCACAATTATCTAACGAAAATTAGCATCGAAATGTTCTCGTTCCCAGCACCCGTACTATTGACGCATTTTAAAGCATAATTTCACTAGCCTCCACCAAGAGATCCACTAAAAAAAATATTGCATGCCGAATCGAGAAAGCGATCAACACACAAAATCCATCTTCGGTTTTAAAACTTGAAACGCACGCACGAAGTTCAGATCGTTTCTGTGAAATTCAACTGAATACTCTGCATCCCGATTATTCAGTCCCAAAAACCAGTGCACGGAAATATTTTCTATTTATGGTCGAAGAATGTAAATGGTAAGAGGAACGCATCAAGTCATGCGTTCACGCCATCCAAGAATCGAGCAGAAGTGACCTTCTTGATGGATGCAGGCAAATGACTCGCAGAGCAGGTTTCACGGGTAGACCCAAACAACAGCGGGTCGCGATTCTCTTCTTCAGTCAACCCATCCACGGTCATCAGCAGGTCATAGGTGATTTCTTCCGAAACTACAGAATCTTGTCTGCAAATAAAATACAAGATACATTATTATAGTACGAAGAGGAAAGTGCAAAAGCAAACAATCAATGCGTGACGCGAAACTCTTCGCGTGATCAAGAAATCAGAAAATTTGCTCATCCCACAATATTTATAACTAGCGTCAGAAACAGAGCTAGTCTCAGGCAGTTCAATTGGGAAACGTTTTTTCACGTACAGTACTGTATTTTTGAAAAGGTAAAAACAGATCGAATAAAGGAGAAGCATTCTTCACGATGCTGCGGTATATCATCAATATACTGTACTGTATTCGACGTTTAAAAAAGACAGTGTGCGCAAATATGACGGAATTTACTTGAAAAAATCGCTTCGTCAACGACAGAATCACCGAAACTTTGGAAAGTTTGATACTGCAGCACATCCTATGAAGTTGAGCCTTGGCGACGAGTACTTTTGAGACTCAAAATGGAGATCTATCTTAATCGGGAGATAAATTCTCAAAACGTCCAGTGTTTTCCAATACTGAAGAATTGTCCAAGATTTTCTTCATGGAGGGAACAGCACACGAGTAAGCGGTAGAAAAAAAATTGAAAAACCGACCGACGAGGTCTTGGTAAAAGGTAAGAACACGAAGCAAAACGAGCGATAATCCATTTCAATTTTTCAAATTAGAAAAGAGGAGCAGGATTCACAGAAATCCAGAAAACAGTATAACACGGCAGGAAAAAAAACACTTCATCATCGAAAGGAACTGACTTGTAGGCGGGGTGACTTCTCACAAAATTTCGAATCCATTGGGCGGGGGTTAATGTCTGACCAGCAGCTCTCTGAGAAATTAGTCTCAGGTACTCTCCCAATGTCCGGTAAGTTTCAACATCAACTTCCACAACATTCAAATACGATTCAATCAAAGGGATCAATCCTGGAAATATATCATCCTTCAAAAAATGAAAAAATATCGAATCAGTCAACAGCAAAAATAATGACAAGAATTCCAAGTGCATGCCTTTCCGTTGAAGATTTCATTCATAGTCAGCTCAATGACTACATCATCAGATTTTACCGTTTCCGCACATGGGAGCACGACAATGAGTTCATCTCCCTCCTCTATCAATGTTTTGTCGCCATCACCACAAGCACAGCCTTTCGATACACATTTGTGGAAAGCTGAGCGGGTAACTGATCGAGCCAATGCAAAATTTTCATCGTCCTCTTGCGGCAAGAAGTTCTTACGGAACCAAAACTTCTGTTCTCTTGCAGCATTCATTCCAACAGCTCGACTTATATTTTCATTAACCTGAAAAATATATATGACATCATGGACTGACTCGAGATCATTGACGTTCACATTTATCGTCACATCATGCAAATTGGAAGCCTTTTGGAACTCAACTTCACATTTCTGTCACTTCTGTGACAGACTTTACAAAGAAAACATAAATTATGCGACTTGCTCCATAAATTGTATACAGAGAATTAATACGCAATCATCCCAATCAATGCGCTCAGTATCACGTCTACCCGACAATGATATGCAGCATAGTATTTTTTTCTCAAAGATGGCAAAACGGCTTGAAGAGGTTCAATCTTGCGAAAAAAGTCGTCCGGTTCTACCCTAAAAAATTCGAAGAACTACAGTCTTGAATACTGAAGCGTTTCTAAATGTTTTCAAGTTTCAGGCATTTTTCGGTCCACGAAGTAAACGAACGATTGTGATGCAATTGGATTTCCAAATTGCAATTTTAAGCGAAAAAAAAAGTCAACGGACAGGTTCAATTATTTATTCAGTTGTTCATTATCAAACTACAGCAGTAAGATTATTGTATTTTTTAGAATTACTGTACGCTTGAAAGGTTTTTATAGGGGGGGGGGGGGAAGACAACAGAAACAGTTTCGGTCACCGATCACTTACAGCATTATGCTCATGAAATTATTGCAGGGTTGAATACCGATAATTGGATGAAGAATTTATTTGGAAATGAGGTTTGAATATAGCACCTCAAAATTTTAATGAGGTAAATTTCTTCAGGTAACAAAATCAAAATTAAGATTATTCGCACACAACTCTCAGTCCCCTTCAACAAGAACATAGGATGAAAACGAAAAGATAGCCAGTCAAAAATTTAAATCATCTCATCGTCGAAAGGTGCTCGATCTGAAATACCGACGGTAAAGAGGTTGAGAACGTCCTCAGTAATCAAAATTAACGTTCACCATAAGAATGACAGGCAAACCTTTGACATGGGTACGATGAAATCCAGCCTCAGTGATAAGATAGCTCGGGTCAGGAGCACAATGAACGAAGTGAACGCAGCATTTTCAAAATCCGTGAACTGGATTTCACACGGACGGAATTCGATCCGCCAACCCGGCGACTTGCCATCAATCGGAACTTCAGGCGGTTTCAATCTCAGCGTTTGCCAATTGCTTGAATGGATATTCTGCACAACAACAACAAAAAATCCGCGATACAGTCCTGCATAATTACAAAACTTGTCTCCTTTTTTTCTCTTCATGCAAATGACAACGAATCGTACATGAAAGTGTTCGAGATCTTCCACAGAATCCAGGTCATTAATTTCATTCTGGAGAAGAATCAAGGGGTCCCTGATGAACAAATGTGCAATATGCTTCGCCAACTGATCATCCACTCCTCCTTCTCGTAAATCTGAGTAGAAGCATTCATCAATCTCCAATGGAACGTCGTTGAACCTTCATAAAAACGACAAAAAACCGTCAGCCATGTACAGTAGTCGCAAACATCCAAGCAAACGAAAATATTGCAGAAAATCGAACAATACCAAAGAAGATTGATAAGTTTCCGATTGTCTGTGTCAGAGTACAGTAATCAAATACTCGTGTCATGACTAAAAAGAGAAAACTGTATTCAAGGACTTATAAATACATTAAAAACGATGACCTGACCCACAAAATCTTCAGGGATACGCATTTCAAAACTGTATTAATAATGAACTTGCCAGGAAGTTTGTGTTGTGCAGTTTTTATTCGTTTACTCGTGCTTCTCAGGAGAACATACACAGTATTTCTTTCCTCTCAACATTTTCCCAGGTTTCTGCTGCTTATCGTGTTCTACATTTCAGTCCCTAAATGTTCACAGAAAATCTATGCTAATTTAAGAGGAATAAAGCGTATTACATTGAAAAGGTTTGTTTCCAGTAATGATCTTGAAATTTTGGGCACGACTAAACACAATGTCAGGATAATTGATCATCGCGATTTCTCTTCCTCAGAAACATACCGTTTTCCCGCCGGTGAGAGATAATAAGACACCTGAGACGCTCTCGATTTGGTAATACGAATGTGTTTTGGATCTCGTCCAATTCCCAGTTCTTCCATCGATCTGTCGTCATGAGACTGCATGATGACGGGCCATCGACAGTCAATGGTCGACAGGAGTCCTCGGTAGATCGGAGCAGCTGCCGTCAACGCCAACTGAGGGAAGAATACACAGATTAGACTCGATTACGCCAACAGCAGCAGAAGTGAGTTCATTTTCCATGATTTCCCCAGAAAATACGAAGAACAAGCAAGATTTCGTCGCGGAGAAACCGACGTATCGCAAAACAGATTTTTCCAACTCTTCGAAATCCTTTTTTCTCTGCTAGTTCCGACTTCAAATAAATAAAAAATAGAATAAAATATTGCATTTCGTACACAGCCCGATCGACTGCAGCGCGCATAAAAATATTCGCGCGAGACCTCATAGTTCCAACATAGAACGCGTTAGATTAGAAACTCAAACAACTCAAAGGGTGTGCGATCAAGCAACAAAAGTTCCCATTGTACCGTATAGTGGAAATGCAAAAATAGTGTTTGCGCAATAAGGAAAATACGTTCACGAGAATTTCGAAAACGCGATGCAGAATGGTGAATACAGTTGAACGTGCAGTGTTACTAGGGCTCATTTTTGCGCATTTCACCACATCCACTCGATCACCCCCCAGTGAGTATTAAGCTTTTCCTCGGGCTTGACGCGTAAAATGGCGAGAAACATATCAGCAATTTTGTCTATTTGTCGACGAGAATCAAGTTCGATGAGAAACGCATATTGTTGCTTTATAAACTTCATATTTTTGGGGGTAAGAGATCCAAATAAGAATCTTGCAGAAGGGGATGCATGCGTTTCTGTTGGAAAATTGGAACACAAATCTATAAAGGCGGTCTGAATCCACCTCACTTTGCTACGAACGAAGAAGAAAATCAGATTATTGCCAGCAGTACATCTCACTTCACAATTTCAATCCATACATAACTTCAATTGAGACCTTTTTTGAGAAATGTTCAAATTTTCTGAAAGTCTGGAAGATTTCAGCGCAATCATCTATCTTATAAATACACCCACACCATCTTCATTGTTATACCAAAATTATGATTGGTTCGCAATTAGAATCTAGGAAATTAAATTTCATGTTTGAGGAAATAATGGATAAATTAGCATCTTCGCAATTTTTACAGTTCGAGTGTGAGAAAGATGAGATTTGTTTAATAAATTAAAAAAAACAGAATACGTAGAGAATGCGCGGAACACGAGACGAAAGCGGGAAATCTTGGAAGAAATGGAAGAAATATCCTACCAAAATACTTTCGAAACAACATCCGGAGTAAATGAAAAATAAGATCGCCACATCGTGACACGTTTTGCGTGGTAATGCTCGCTAAAAGTAATTTATTTTCAAAAGTTCCGTGAATTAAGATTCAAAAAATGAACATCGAAAGTAAGTCTTCCTAGAAAAGAAAGATCTATAATGCTCTTTGAGGCGCGCATTTCCAGCTAAACGAACTTCGAAAGATGCTACATTATATTTTCCTAATATTGATTCCAATGTTCTGTATTTAGCCACGCCGAAGCCCATCAAGCACGGCAATCGCATAACCGAAAAAACTCCAAAAATTCTCAAAGATAACAAGTTGTTATGCTACATGTGTACGAGCGAAGAGGAGTGTTCCCTCGGTGGAACCTTGGCCACCTGTGAGTCGGAAGATACAAGCTGCGAGACGCACTATCCAAGTTCCCTGAAAGGTACAGCTTCTTTCAGAGGCAAGAGTTTTGCGCAACACATTCTAAATCGTGATTTATCGCAGAATACGTCATCTACCGCGGTTGCTCGAGACACCCTAAATCAAACAGTGGGTGCGCACAAGATCCGGACGGAGATTATATTTGTATGATGCATTTCTAGAAGTTGAAGTAAAATTCGAAAACTGAAAATCGGAAGTATGTCTTCCTAGGTAAAGATTGATCATGAAGAATAAATTGAGGAAGTTTTACTCAAAATTCCTAGACGCGATAAAAACAGGAACTTGCATCAGTAAGTTTGCTTGTTGAAAAATTCAGCAGCAGTAGTAAAATGCAGAGAATTACGATCAGGGGAAAAATTTCCTTCCACAAATTTATTATCAACCTAACTCGAATGTCTTCTGATCTCTCCACAAATTTTAACGCGCTTGCTAATCCTAAATATCTCTTATCATAATCTTTTGGGAAATTGTGTTACTCCAGTGAGTCTTCTACGCATTCTTCCTCAATCGGAATCTTCAGAACTACCACGGGATGAATTGAACGCCTTGCGATTAAATCTTCACTTGAAAAGGAACCCATTCTTGGACAACATCTTGGGCCCTCGCAGTTATTTTACAGCGACCTGGACATTCAACATCACCGAATCTTAGATCATGAACATTAAAAGACTTTCTTCGTTTTTAGTTACGGTAAAGAAATTTCAAGCGTGGATCATCTGACACGTGAATTTCAGTTTACAACACCGAGAACTTGTGCTTTGCAACTCTCTTCCATTCTTTGAATTCAATCATAGAAATGAAATACAAAACTGGACGTAAGGGAAAGGTGCGTTTCAAGCCGCATAAGTAAATATCCTCATGAAGTTTAGATGTACCAACGCTGAAAAGATAAGCATACCAAATTACTAATGCATGTCTTTCAATTAAGAAAAGGAGCGAATAATAAACAATGCTGTACTGAATAAAAGGTCCCCCTCAACTTGTTCTCAATCGAATTTCATTGTTTTCCTAACATCAGATCGATACAGAGTGACCTGCTATACATGCGCTAGTGAACCAGCTTGCCAACGGGGTGGCGTGCGAACAATCTGCGACAATCACGAAGGATGTGTGGTCGTCTACACAGACTCTTCAATGGGTAAATATCCTTCAACTAACATTTTATCAAAAACTGTAATTTCCCAAAATAAAAGAGCTTAAGAAAGGGCTCAATTCAAACGCCTGCACACGCTCAACGAGGCTGGCAAATATTCTAAAATTGCAACCCTTGCAACAGGTACATGAAATATCCACAATACTCTAACTCAAAAATAACAAGGAATTCATGCTTAATCATGCAGGATATTGCTCTTCCAAACTACCCAACCTGGATTAATTAGACAGACTGAGGAAAATAATTGTTCAAGAAAGCCCTATGTGAACAATCGATGCAACATATGCTCTAATTGCATTCAAATCAAGTCGATGGTATTCTGAATTTTGTGACTTCAACATTCCGTACATCCTCAACTCACGTTTGACGATTCAATAATGAACAAAATTTTCCAAAATTTTCGGGATTAATCTTGATCAAGAGATACAAATTTGTGACTACAGTACAGTAAAATCTCATTAAAACAAATGAATTGAACAAATTTGTCAATATAACCAACTTTTTCGCATGTCCCAGCAAAGAGCTCACCGGGTATATGTTTAAAAAATAGTCATAACTTCACAATTCCAGTACAACAAACTTTTTTGAGGAATTTTCACTGGATTCTCCGGACAGTAATTTCGTGACTAAGGCGAAGTCAGTCTGACAATTCAAACGTGCCTGACTGGTTCCTGTACCATGTATGGAAGTTGTTATAAATGACAAACATTTCTTTCAAGTGATTGCACACATCATGCTTCCAGAATGAAGAGATTGGTGCAACTCATTGAATGCATGATTGACTCTTTTTTGAAGATCACCAAGTTTATCAAATATAATTAAAAAAATCTGAGTTACAGAAATGCAAGCTGAGGTCAATTATAGGCAGGTGAGATTTAAAAATAGTTTCTATCCCTTAATTTTGAAAGGCTTGCTGAAATAGATTATTCAGTTTGTCATAACTAACTTTTTTTCAAGTCCCCAAAATTTTTCTCGCAACAAAATTTTACTCTATTTTCCGCAGAAAACACCACAGCGAAGTCGTGTTCCAGCAACGCTCTCCATAATGAGTGCAAAGAGGAGCAGACTCCAGCCGGTAACTTCGTGTGCTATTGCATCGGAGACAAATGCAACAAAAAAAATGTTCCAGATTTTGCGAAAAGACTCAAGAAGTCCAATCAGCAAACTGCCCACGAAAGTATGATGCTAGAAGAAAAGCAGAACTCGGACATGGACATCATGGCGAAAAAATTCAAGAAATCTCCACGAACAGATAACACATTTCTCAACGTCCGGCCTCGGGCAATCAGCGCTTGGCAACACAACGAAACTATGACAACACCCTTTCAGGTGTTCCCGAGTATCTTTAAAATGATGCAACGACGCATCAGTACATCAACAGACGGTTTCGATGAGAATAATCTAGCGATGTACACAACAATTTCGAACGCACCCGCACTCAAAGTTCCAGCAAAAGAGGTCGGAAGAACACTTCCGGAAAAAAATACTCAAGACACGGATTTCCTCGACAGTTACGATCATCGATCAGATTTTCTTCAACAATTGCGTGATCTGGAAATGGCCAATGGAACATTTCAATTGTGAGTCTCTGTCGACAATTTTCAAATTTCCACCGGAATACACTCGAAAACTCGACTAAACAAAAAGAGGACAACTCGGATTGTGGAAACAGGCGGCCCTCAAACATCACTGGAAATGCAACGCAAACTTCCAACATTCATTCTCGGTTACGTTGAAAAGTATCAAGAAATATTTGATGCAAAATACAGGTGATCATATCTCAGAAAAAAAAGTGGACTCACGTTGAACATCGAAACGAGCGGTGAACTAACACGAGGGAAATCATCCGTACGAAGAACATCACTTTCGGCAGAAGCACGCGATCATTTTCAAAGGAAATTCAATCAAACTCACCATGAGCGGCGCAATATTGGTCAGCTGATCGTATAAATGACGAGCTTCGTTCATGTTGCAAGCTTGAAACGTTATCTGATGATGATTGTGAGCTAAATAAATTTGCTAACAGCGAATGAGAAATAACCCACTTGGAGGCAACAGCAACCTGCCCCGAACCCCATTGCATCCATGAAGATGTGATCTTCGATTCCCTTCTCACAACCACCCAAACCATCAAAAAAGGTTTCAGCAAACGGCGATGGTGTTTCCTTGTCTTGAAAAACTGAGAAGTACAACCTCTTTCGATAAATGAAAAAATGCAAAAATTGGAAGAGAAAGTTCATTACTTGGCACAAAGATGGACGGCTTCGCACCCCGTCTTTGGATCAGATTTTTGTTGATGGTGAAAAACCTTGGGTAAAAGTTTTGAATGACTTCGTCTGGGAAAAAGTAGGACTCACAAGTTCCTTTCCCGGGTGTAGCCGGGTAAACGGGTTCAGTGAATGGGAAACATCCCAGCCTAAAAAAAATGTTTAAAACCTATAAATTGACTAATAAAAATTGAATTATGCAAAATATCAAGATTTTCATGATGCAGCCGCATTGAACTACAATACTGCGAAATGAATCGACGCACTACCTCGGAAAAGCTGTCAGAGTCAAGAGCTTTTCATCGGGTCCCAAAAACCTCTTGATATCTTCCCGACGAGCATTCATGTTCTTCTCCAGCAGATTTAAATGCGCGCTCAGACAACCAAACGGTTGACCTGGGCTGTTTTCTATCATGTAAGAACAGTACTCCGGCCTCCAAAGACACAATAGTTTGTCTTCCCTCCTAGAAAACGACGTTTACAAAAATATGTTTGATAGTTGATTTCGTTGAATTCCAATACCCGTTCGCTACATGTTCTTCCTCAATTTTCCGGAGCTTAGCAAGCAAATTTCCGGATTTCAAGAGCAATCGAACTTGTTTCTTCGAGTGATTGAACTTCACCAACATGCATTCCAACTATCGTAAATGAGAAAAACAGAATCACGAAAACGCAGCAAAAAACTTAGAAGGATAGCTCACTTCATCTCCCCATTTCAGAATATCTTCCGAATGTTTTTGCATGACAGGAAAATGGTGGATGAATTGTCGAATCCCACTCCGTCGAAATGCTTTGGAAAACTGCTTCGTGTCCTCCCAGCTGAGAACATCACCATTCTTGAGTGGACCCATATTGATCAACTCAAAGAACACTAGAGGTCGACCGTTCTGAAGGAAATACCAAGAAGTAAAAACACTACTCGGAAATAAATAAATAGTTCCACAAGACAATAAAATTATTCGAGAAAAACAACAAATCCTTGATTTCTTGAATCAAATCAATTCAATTACCAGCATATCAAAACGTACAAATTTGAACAGAATACCCGACAGGAATGAGCTTTGAACCTTGAAACATAGTTCATCACAAAAGCGAGCATGACCACAGGGATTTCGACGGTTCCTCTTCCACAAATCGTTCATGCACAACTTCACATTGATCTTCATCGTCGAATGAAGAATCCTCCAGATAATCAGAAGCATCGTCCGGAAAATTAGCTTCGGATGACGATAAAAATTCATAATCGGAATCATCGTCATCAGTGCCATCAACATCACTCTCCATACACGACATTCTCTCCGGATAAATAATGACATCACTCCATTTCGACAAACACCTGGAAGGGAGAAAACATTCACTGAAAAAATCCTTTACACATCATAGCATAATTTCTAGGGGATGAAATGCCAAGTAAAATCTCGTCAAATTGAACGTTGAGTGAATCATATTGGAGTGAATGAGTGGACAACGTGCACAGTACATCAAATAATATTCTCTCTTTCATCGTGTTCCGAGAAAATTGAAATTCGCCCCACGGGTTTCACTCAAGTTCAACAATGGATAGAGAAATAAACCGAAATTGGGTTCTTCAAATGCCAAAAGGACAAGTTCAATCCGTAGACAATTCACTGGAGTACGGCACAGTACGGTTTTTTCGGTAACCAAAAGATAATCCAGGAATATTTATGAATAAATTTAAGCATTCGCAATCCGAACAAACCGGCATCAGCAAATATCTTACAATCAATACGTGCATTGATCAAACATTCAAAACTTGAATTTGACCTTTTCCTATCCACCAAATGAGAATTTGAAGTACAGTATAAGACGAACTTGTAAAAATTCACCAAGTATACGGAAGACCTCGCGATTATTTCCTAGCCAAATAAAATCGTTCCCCTCTTGCAATCCTTTTGGATCATAGAAAATAAGGATACAAGTTTCAATTTAGCTCAATTCTCTTCTATTGATTTCGTTTTTCCGTAGGGAAAATTTTTCCAGTCATGGGAAGCATCCTTTTACTTGGATAAGAAATTTAGATTAACGATACTTACTTCAGCATTTTCCGGCTTCTCGGATTAAAGAAATTCCAAACTGTCAGATCAGATCCGACCGTCACCATCCTGAAGACTGACGATGTTCTATCAGCTCCCAAGGATACATCCCCAATACCACATACTATGGCAGATATCCGTCGCGCAGCATCATCGGCAACAGATGTAATATACCTGAGAGTACTCCTTCTTCTAACTAGATAAAAAGGAGGTGGAGAAATACAGCATCTTCAAGCTTTCAGAAAAATGCTTACCATGGATGTGCGAAACTCCTTCGACTGGTTCAAACGAAGAACAAAAAATGTAGTCTTCATGGTGACCAATACCTCCACAAACACAACCGGTTTCAACTCGATTCTTCAACTTCATAATCCGATCTAATACCAACGAAAGGGACCCGTGGAATGAGTAATTGGAATATGTTTCTAATGAAATAAAACAACGCTCTCACTCGTCGCGCAGTCCAGTGACTTGAGATTCACACCCCTGTCCATATAGATGAACTCATTCCCATTCGTAATATCTGGTTTTGAAAATCCAAAGGCGCATTTCAAGCAGGAAGGTTTGATTATTTGTCTTTCTGGGGAATGAAGGCGCTCAGATGCATAAATATTTTCCAGCTTCAATGGAGAGCCAACATTTGCGGTCGTACAAACCAGGTTCCACACCATGAATTTTCCTTCTTTACTGGCCGCAAAAAGCCTTCTGGACTGTTCATCGATCTGTTGGCTGAAAAACAATGGTTATCGGATAACGACTCGCACAAGAATATATATCTCACATTTAGAGCGACGACTTCGTCACTAAATGCTTTGGTTGAGAATGCAAGGCTGAATGAGGACAAGTCGAATGCTTCAATATTTCCTGCTTGGTTTCCAATAATAGCAAAGGTTTCACCAGACGTCAAACAAGCGAAGCACCGAAGACGTGTGATTCCGCAGAAAGTATAGAGAGATTCTAGTGGCTTCGATCCTGATAATGCATAAAATGAGATGAATGACCAGGGCATCACAATGCGTATTCAAGCGAACCTCTGTCAATCAGCCACAAGTTCAACATGCAATCTAGAGATGCAGACAAGCACAATTGCTGATTCGGATGACAACCGTATCGTTCTGACATCGAAGGTTGAACTTCGACTGGTACGAAGCACACAGAAGTAACGGCATCCCTGTGTCCACGCAGGCTCTGAATTTCTTCTCCTGTGCTTATGCGCCAAACCCGAGCCGTGCTATCCTGTCTGAATAAAATTTCATTTAAAAGGGCGCTCTTGACCGAGCAAAAAATCGTTTCGAGATACCCAGCAGAAATCATCAAGTCATTCCGGAAGTCCGCTGAAAGAACAGCATCCCAGTGACCAATAAATGATCGCACGGCAAACGCTCGCTTGAGTTCAAAATTGACTTCATCGTCGATTTCGGTGACATCAGAAACGGAAGCAGGAGAAGCGTCATCATCTTCAATGCATCGAATTAACGGTAAATTGGGATAACAGGTGTTGAAAGGATCATCTACGTCCAGTTCAACGGAATCCTCAGCAGGCGGTGCAGTCGGACGTGCAATATTTTGTTCATTCTGGAAAATGTTCTCGAGTTTGGCAGAAGGCATTCTTAGGCGGCACAAATGCGCTCACTCAAAAGCTGCTGCCAGAGAAATCGCCGGAGAACTAATTCACACAGGCAGAGACACCCGTACAGTGACAGATTCTGATCTCCACCATTCAGCGCCAGTTTCGTCCTGCCTCCAACTTCCGGCAACTCCAGGAAACTACCGAACTGGTGAGCGCCGCGCGCTCCTACAATTGTGCACTAATGAATAAACAAACTACTAGATGTCGTTGCTGCTGCATTCGTATCATCTTTTGGGTCAGCGGGATATGAGTTTGGTTTGAAATTACCATAAATTCGCTATACAGTACTGTCCTGTGTTTCTTTAAAGGTTTATTATGTTTAACACTTGGATGGCAGAGGGTTCATTTCCATTGTGAGAAAAAGGGGGTGGAGCATTTAAATTTGACCCAAGGTTGCTGAAATGCTCCCAGGTTGACAAGAAGGCCAAAGTCAGGGAAGAAACCAGGAGACAAATTCTCTTTTGTTTTCAGGAATCTTCCATGCTGTTCCCATGCCAGGAATGCAGGAAAAATGTCACCCAGTGAGGGATTTTTTTTATTTTTCATCCATAATTTTCTGCTGGATAAGAAAAAATTGTTGCATTTTTCCCAACTCAGGCCTTTGTACAAAAGTTGCATTCTTTTAATTCCCAGTTCTCAGTGATGCAACATTTTGCAAATATATCCTGACTTTTCCACACAAGAGTTAATATTGAGTTTAAGATTTTATTAGGTTATTGAGTTCTTTAGTAATTTATGGTCAACTCTTAACTGTACTAACCTTACTTTGTCAACTCTTAGGTTGACAAGGTAAGGTTAGTACAGTATTGTTTTGGTAAGGAAAGTGTATGTTTGTTTAGATTAGGTCACATCACTTAGGTTAGGTTATGTCAGTTGATTTAGGTAAACTTGATTTGGTTAGGTCAGTTAGGTTAGGTAAGGTTATGTCTCTTAGGTTATATTAAGTCAGTTAGGTTAGGTAAGGTTATGTCTCTTAGGTTATATTAGGTCAGTTAGGTTAGGTAAGGTTGTGTCTCTTAGGTTATATTAGGTCAGTTAGGTTAGGTAAGGTTATGTCTCTTAGGTTATATTAGGTCAGTTAGGTTAGGTTAGGTTAGGTCAGATAGGTTAGGTCAGTTAGGTTAGGTAAGGTTAGGTCAGTTTGGTTATGTTAGGTTAGGTCAATTAGGTTAGGTTAGGTCAATTAGGCTAGGTTAGGTTAGGTCAATTAGGCTAGGTTAGGTTAGGTCAATTAGGCTAGGTTAGGTTAGGTCAATTAGGTTAGGTTAGGTCAATTAGGCTAGGTTAGGTTAGGTCAATTAGGCTAGGTTAGGTTAGGTCAATTAGGCTAGGTTAGGTCAGGTGAGGTTAATAGAGATAAATAAGAAATTCTGTGGGGAGGATGTGATGGTTTATCCCAGAATATCTTTCCATGCAAGACTGGTCCTTGTAGTCACACAAGTTGGGAATTGTTCTTCAAAACTTGGCTGGGATCAGTGACACTCAATAGCAAACTATTAATGAATAATTGAAACAATCAAGAAGAAGCAAAAGTACTGAACATTCTCATCCCCATTTTGAGAATTCTTCTCCAAAGTGGATACATTAGTCAAGGTAGACAAATGCAACATTCCTTCATCAAGAACTGAAAATTCAAAAGTTTGTTCTGACAATACAAAACAAACCAAAACAGGAAACCAAAAAGTGTCACTTTGAGGAAGTGCATTAAAATCATCACTTACTCTGGGGCTCATCAAATAGCCAAACATCTGCTCTGGTTGACAGAAAAGATCCATTGCTCAAAATGTTCTCAAACTTTCAAAACTAGTTCAATATTGAAGATCTGAATCAATCACTTCAATGTGAAGATTGCACTTTTTGAGTTCAACAACCCTGAAAATCATTCAAATATTGGGTAATCAAACCAAAATCAAAAACTGAAATAAAAACTAATTAAGTCATAGTGTAACACTGGACCTGAGCAAGTCAATCATAAACTGCAGCTGACAAATCATCAACAAGAAAGTAGAGACAGGCCAACGTGGCAAAATGCTGGACCTTGGTAAGTCCCCATTGAACTCTTCATATGGAAATTTGAAGAGATAGAATAGTCACAAGCACTGGCAATTTAGGCAGGACCTTGGTAAATGTCCCAGTAAACTACCATAACCAAAACAACTGCAGCCAAAAACGTTGACCAAAAGCTGGATCTCAGTATGTCTTTGTAAGCTACTGTCTTTCAAAAATGCAGCCAAAATTTGGCAAAATAGACCATTAACTGTCTGCAGCTTTTACTGGCTGTTATTCAAAGAGAAAGTAGAAGCAAAACACAAAGCAAAATTAAAAGCAAAAACAAAACAAAATTGACAGCAAAAAGCAAAATTAAATAAAAAAGAAAAGAAAAAATAAAATTGATCCAAAATTGAGCAAAAAGAACAGCACAACACCAAAGCAATAATAAAACAAGATGAAAATTTGAAAGCAGCATCTGAAAAATTCTGAGCAAATCACACAAAAAGCTCTAAGAACAGATCAAATCAAAACAGATGGTGCCAATAACAAATCAGGCAGAGTGCAGAAACAACTGACAGGAACTATCAGGAGGCCTGGTAGAAAGGAGACCCTGGCTCCCTCTGACTCAACCTATGTGAAGAGCAGTTCTTGAGTCAGCCTATGAGTCAAGCACCTCAAAAACAGCTGCATCAATACAAAACAAGACAATTTAACCAGAATATTTAAGACTGACTGGGACAGCAATTCAAGAAGCAATTTATGATGTTTTTGAATGAGCAAGGTGTTCTACTCTGTTTCTTAAGTCAATTGAATGCTACAGTTAATATGTTATCCACTTAAATATATTTATATTTGTTTTCTCTTTACTTTCACTCTTGAAACAATCTTTTCAGCTGTTTCAAGAAGTAAAAGGGGGTTCATGTTGGAATAACAGCAACAGGTGCCAGGATGGCACTCTTCATGATCTGTCTAAATCCTCTCTCTTTAAAAAAATGAGGAATTCTTCTATCCTGAGCCTATGAACCAAACCCTATTTTGGTTCCAAGGCTCAGCAAGGACATTCCTGATCAACTGATCAAATGGTGATTTCTGGGGGCATGACTTCACTGCTCCAATCTCTGGATGTGTACATCAATAGGCCCTTTAAAAGTCATCTCTCCAGAATGTATTCTCAATGGGCTGCAACAAATGTGCATGATAAAACACCAACTGGGAAAATTAAGCCCCCAACCTTGAAACAAATGTGTGAGTGGATAAAAGTAGCTTGGAAACATATTCCTGAAAATCTTGTGGTTAAAAGTTTCAAAAAGTACTGCATATCCAAAAATCTGAATGGGAGTGAAGATGATGCTGTGTGGGAAAGTAGTGATGATGTCAGTAGCAGTGAATAATCCATTGGGTCATCTGATGATCATCAAGATTGATTTTGATCTGCATGGTAAGCCACAAACAAGTCTATTGCTAGTTATCACTTTAATACAAGTCAATTTTTTCTCAGGAGAATTCTTCAGCATTCTGGCCACTTGCAGCAGTGGGAGTACTGTACTTTCAATTTCACAATGAAATGCTGTGTACATTGTGCTGAAAGTATTGAAGAAAGCATCTGAATTAAAAATTCTACTGCTATTTCATTCCACTTTTAGTTCTAAAAAATTATTCTCAAAAATATAGTTTAGCCAGCCAAAACTGGGGTGCGGATCATACACAGGGATATCTTTTTGGCCAATTTTCACCCCAAAAATTTGCGCCTTACTCAAGGGCATGTGGTACTCAAGTAAATACGGTACCACAATTCCCTAAAACCAGATGTGCATTTCCAAGTAAACAATACCAAAGACAATATCTCTCCTGCATATTAATAAAACATGACTAAAAGAACAACATGTCAGTAGCATAGCACTAGCATGTCCTTGTTTGTACCTACAAGGACAATTAACTAGCTGGACAAGATAACAGACCCCAAGGGAACCCACAAACTACAGGGTCACCAGCCTAATAAAACAAGGGACCAGAACAGAGGAAAACCCATCATCTCCAACTATTACTGACTCAATGCCACCTGTTCTACTGTGTCCATGAAACTTGTGTTATTGTACAAACTTCTGCCTGTGTCTGGAAAAGAAATTCATCCTAGTGAATCTGATCACCAGAAAAAACACCTTTTGTTGTCTCTGTTGCTTGTGCTGCTCACATATTACTGCACCCCAAATACTGGAGCTGAGGAGCAATGCACAAGCCTAAGAAAATACATTAGGTGTCATTGCTGCAGAATGCAACAGATAATATTACTGAACAGCAGGATATTTTCCAACAAACTGGACCTATCTAGTTTAATATAACTTATCTAACATAACTTATCTAACATAACTTATCTAACATAACTTATCTAACATAACTTATCTAACATAACCAACCAAACATAACCCACCTAACATAACTAACCAATCCTAACCAATCCTAACCTAACCTAACAAACCCAACCTAACCTAACCAAACCCAACCTTACCTAACCTAACCTAACCTAACCAAACCCAACCTTACCTAACCTAACCTAACCTAACCAAACCCAACCTTACCTAACCTAACCTAACCTAAGTAACTGACAAAATGTAAATATTTGATCAAATGTAAGATTTAACCCAACTGACCTAATCTAATCCAACTGACCTAATCTAACCCAACTGATATAATAGAATCCAACTGACCTAATCTAACCCAACTGATCTAATATAACCCAACTGACCTAATCTAACCCAACTGATCTAATATAACCCAACTAACCAAATCCAACCCAACCAACCAAACCTTACTCCTATTGATGGCAAGCTAAACTCAGGCTAACACATACGCACAATGCAATGCAGAGCAATACATATGTAATAGCTTGGAAGCACAATGCAAAGCCTGCCTGCAACTGCTGTGCCTTACTGTGCGCTGCGTGGCAAAAGTTTGGGGCAGTATCAAAGTGCGGACAAAGTGAGATGACAAGTTTTAAAACCTCATAGGACAACTACAGTCAAACCCCATTAAACCACCAATGTTTGTGCAGCAGAATTTTGGCAGTTTAACTGGGTTGGCAGTTTTTTTTATGGAAGGGGGGGGGGGTGCCCCTATCAAAAAGAAAAACAGTTCCAACACCCACCCTTCTCTGCCTGCCTGGCCATTCTTTGTTTCTTGGGAGCTCTTCCATTCTACACATATTGAATCACAGAGAACCAAAAAGCTGAGTTTAAAGATAAATTTGATCAAAGTTAGCTAGGATGGGTTACTGTACTTGAAATTGAATGATTTCAAGGTAGGTTAATTTAAATTGATTCAATTATTGTAGGGAGGGGTGGATGAGTTTTCCATTTTTCCAATTCCTCTTGTTTGAAACTCTGTACACAAATATTGAGGTGGAGGGGAGTATGGGGCTAGGCTGGAAGGAATTGTTTTTTTGCATAAAAGTGGAGCATAAGGTAAATTTGTTCTGTCTCACCAGAAAATTTACAAAATGGAAGCAATTATATTAAAATGTTTCAACCACAATGTCACTTTTAATCTCAAATTTAAAACTTTATGATCTACACATTTGTTTAATGAGTGCTCATTTCTGAATAATGAATTTTGATTGTTTTCCTCCCATGCCACCTTGGACAAGATTCTGAAATTCAATTTCTACCAGAGAGGGATGCAAGCCTCCATATAAATATTCTGTTCTTTCATGCTTGTTTTCATGCACATATCTTGAATAAATTCCTGATGAATACTTTTTTTGGAGATATCAGGTTGAAAAGATTGCAAAAATAAGAACAACTCTTTTAGTAATCAACATAATTCAACCTATATATTAACCCTACTTGATGACCTTGAAAAGTGAACACCTTTTCCTGGAACACAGAAAAATTCCTTATTGTAGTTCATGATACAGTATATGGAATGTGAGATAGATGTCCCCAAGAAACAGAGAATGAAAAGTTGTTGGGAGAGGCAGAATGGATGAAGGCACCATGGAACCAGTTTCTGCTAGTGGGTAGTTTTCGTAAATTTGGGACAGATCAGAGTGCAAGGAAACAATAATATGCAAGAAGTTTAGTATAAAAAAATAAATCTTGGAGCATATGATTTGGAAGAGGAAAGCCTTTGAGGGAGGAAAGAACATTGGCCGTTTATTGGGATAAAAAACAATGCAAAGATCCTGTTTGTTTTGAAAAAAAAATGTTGGTGGACGGCAGTTGGCGGTTTAATGGGGGTCTCCTTTGGCTTCAAAGTTAGAGAGATTTGTTCAGGAGAAAAAGTTGGTGGTAACAGAGGGTGGCGGTTAATTGGGGGGGGGGCGGTTTAACCGGGGTGGACTGTACATTCTTTGAATGCGCAAGGGAAAATAGCTGGATACACTCATCATCTTGCTTGTTAGGTTTGTTTTCTGGGAAAATCATGGAAAATGAACTCACTTCTATGATTAGATACAAGATTATTCATCAAAATGAAAAATCTTTATTTTGATTGTGTTACCTGAAAAAAATAGTTCAATTAAAAGTTCGAGGCGCTGTAATCAAACCTCATTCACAAATAAAGCCATTATCCGTTTACGGAAATTCAACCCTGACAATGCAATAATTTCAAGAGCATAATGCTTCCAGTAATTGGTGACCAAAACTGTTTCTGTTGTGGGCCTATCTCCCCAATAGAAACCTTGCAAATGTAATTCTAAAAATACAGTAATCCTACTGCTGTAGTTTAATAATCATCAGCTGAATAATTAATTGAACCTGTCTGCTGATGATTTTTTTTTATGGAATAAAATTGCAGACCTTGGAAATCCAATTGCATCACAATCGTTCGTTTCACTTCATAGGATCAAAAAATGCCTCGTTCAAAATTTGAAATGGACAGACATTTCTAAATGCTTCAATATTCAAGGCTGTAGTTCTTTGAATTTTTGCGGTTTAAACGGGCGATTTTTTTCTCTCGCAAGAATGAACCTCTTCAAGCCGTTTTGCCATCTTCGAGCGAAAATTTCTACGGTGTATACTCGACTGTATATTACTGTCGGGGAAACTTGAAACTGGGCACAGTGATTAGGATGATTGCGTTTTACTTCTCTTTATACAATTTATGGATCAAGTCGCTTAAGTTATGTTTCCGGCAACGGAGCTGGCGAGCTGCACCAGCAGGGGAGCTGGTGCAGTGTCGAACTGTGTCCCAATGCGCCCTCTGCCCACGCGCCCCAAATGAGCGCATGCGTGTTGGTCGACCCATATTCCTTTCCTTAGTGAGTCTCTCGTACGGCAATCATTCGCTGGAGGTACATTACTTTCTAACAAAGAGTATCGCACATTTATCGATTGAAATTTTTTTTAACATGCACTCTAATCAAGTATATTTCATAACTTGAATAATGTTTTCATAGATTTGAAGGTATTTGATGTATTTCTTTTGTTCTCATAATCGTACAAGGAGTGACTTCCTGCTAGAAGTACGGTCCCCATTTGCCTCATGGACTCCCGAGTTCTCTCGCGTTCCCAGCCGGATACGCCAGTCGTCTGCGAGGCGGCAGTGAGTGAGGGGCACGATTCATTGTAGTCGTTTGTTGCCACAACCCTTCGAAGTAAAGGTGGATTGAATTGACTCTGTATATTTACTGACTTCCAGCACAAGTGCGGTTAAGTTCAAGTGAAGTGTGCATCTCCGTGACCCGACGTTTGATTTTTCCAGCACGGAAATTGATTCATCCTATACGTTTTACAGTGCCGCTTTGATTCATGTTGACAGATTGTTTCAGTATATGCGTGCATGATCGCTGAAGTGTAGATATTTATATTCTTTGAAATACGGTGTTATGCTTCTTTGGCATACTGTATTTTTTATGCAGTAGCTTATGAATGTTTTTCACGGTTGATTAGGTATAGGGCAGACGTACGTGGTGACCTTACCTGTGGACGAGTGAGTTTAAGTGCAGTGATTGAACGCTTGTGCATAAACACACCGTTTAAGGAAGCCTCCAATGATGGAGGGTCGTGGTTTTGCGTCAAAATGTGCATTCGTTGTTG
Organism: Notodromas monacha; assembly: GCA_905338405.1. Lineage (NCBI taxonomy): Eukaryota > Metazoa > Arthropoda > Ostracoda > Podocopida > Cyprididae > Notodromas > Notodromas monacha. The sequence goes on from CAJPEX010001001.1 coordinate 25,121, forward strand.
GATGCTTGTTCGTGATCGTCGCATCGGAGCAGAACGAGCTTCCCGGTGAGTCTTTTGCTTCTAGAACACGAAATCGTTTTAATAGTGTATGTCTAAGCGGAGTTCTGAGAAGCAGCTGCGAACATTTCTGGTTGATGAGTGGGTGATCCGGATTCTGGGTGGTGAACATTTTCCCTCTCTGCGGCAGCTTAGGGATTAAGAGCAGCTTCGGGCAATAGACTGCTGCTGGCGGAAAAGAGACTTTGCCTTTGACGTTGTTTATGCTGTGAGAGACTGGTATACTGTGCTGTCTTTTTTTTTTTTTTTTAATATGAAGAAATCGGCGTCTAAGCGTCTCTGTCATTCTTCCTCCACTTGCCTGATTTCATACCCTTTACTTGTTGGACAAAAGATTAACGCGATTGGAAGACATTGTTTTCCCGTTTTTGGATTAAAAAAAAAGAATTGGGATTCAACTCATCAGATCCACTCATCTACACTTTCAATTTTTCGGCGTATGACATAATTGTGCGTCGATCAATTTACGGATTTCCTTCGCCTTTTCCGAATTTTTCGAGGTTGCTCTTTCCGAGTACAAATTATTCACAGCGTATTTCTCCGATTTTTTTTTTCATTATGATACGGGGCTAAAAGTCACCATTTTCACTAGCCAGGGTTATTTCACGTGTACGATTTCACAATTTAAGTGAGTCTTATTTGTAATTTTCAAGCTTTTTAATTTTGGTGATGTTGTTAATTTGTTTGGTAACTACCCTGTTGAACAGTTCTTATCATAATTGGGAAGCCATGTTGAAAGGAAGGTATTGAGGCGAAATCAATGAAGATGACGGAAGCACAATTGTAAAAGGGATTACAAAAAGCCGTATGACTAATTGTTATACTGAACGAATTTTTTACATAATTTAAAAGTATCATTTATACATATTTTCAGTAATGAATTTGTAACAATCTACGCACCCGGCTGCTGTCACGTGTTGAGGAAATATTTAGTTTGTCTCCAAGTCGTCATCCTGCACTCTTTTTTTTATATTGGAGGTATTAAGTAATTTATGTGGCTCTTCTGTAATAATATACATAATCAGTGAAGATGAGGAAAGCAGAATAAAGAAAATTAAAAAAAACCGGGAGAAAAGCTCCATGACGAATTGTTGGAAAAAACAAAATGTTCGTCTACTTCGGAAGATCTCAGTTATTGTTTTCTTCAGTGATGCATTTGAAACAAATTACACACCAGAAGACGAAGAAAGCCCAATAATTAAAATTTAGCAACTCTCAGCAGGCATAAAGATCTGAAATGAAGCTCCTAGACATATTTTATTTGGCCGGATCAGGAGCTTGTCACCAATTAAAAGGCGTTCGAAGTATGGAAATAATTTTGCCAATGCTGCACACGAAACAACACAAATTAAGATCACTTAACAGATAATGTTATGGACGACATTTATCCAAATTTTTTCTAACTCGAAATGGATTATCAAACGTCAGCCGCAGAAACTTCAATTTCAATCACAATCACAGGAAAAAAGCCCGCACGACTAATTTTTATGCTGACATTTATGTCTCCGTCGAAACCTCTCAATTTTTCATTTTTTCAGCAATGCATTTGAAATAAACTGCACATCCGGCTGCTGCAAATGGACAGTTTGTTTTTGAGTTTTCAATTTACACGTTTTTCCTTGATTGGAGGGATTGAGACACTTTTGGGTGGGTCTTCTATAATCCTCGACGTCCTCCATCCGCGTAAAAACAATGATCATCATCATCACTTCAGACTCCCGCTAGAATTGGACCAAGCCCTCAAAGGCGATGAATGATGAAACCCTTGAAAACCCCGGGTATCATTCGTTTCGCAGTGATTCCTTTCGCGTGATGATCCCTGGCGTCACCGGCTGTCTTCGCGGCAGTAATTCAGCAGATGAATCAAGACTCTGGTGGCATTTGCTCTATCGGGGGTAGAATTATCGTTATGACGAGGCCCGGAATGGATGAGGGCAAGACAGCCAACATCGCGTGGCAAAGGATTGATGGTTTATTTTTTCGAACCATCAGCGGGCCCCAGACTGACGCAGTATGTTTCCGAACCCCGCTCTCTGTTGCGTATTGATCAAACCCCGCCCTGAGGGGAACAGCTTCGTGTGACGTCGTCGAGATCGTGCGCAGATCTACAAAAGCCCATAACGCTTCGCCCGAGTATATAGACAAGCAAAAGGAAACAACGAGTAAAAAAAAGAACAGAAAAAAGGAACCAGGGAAAGAAAACCCCGATCCATCGATGTAACAAACTCCTGCTCGTGGTGCTTTCGCGTTATTTTTGCTCGACCATTTTTTTTTCGAAGCCTCGGGGAAAGGGCAATTCAGAATGTTGTTCGTCCGAATCAATCGATTTGCTTTTTGCGGAAGGTTTATCGCAAATACTGAACCTCATCTCCTTCCCTTCCGAATTTTTTTTTCATCGAAACGATTTTATCAAGCTGTATTTTTTGAACGAGCGTATTGTATTTTTCAAATTTATTTTTGGTTAGCGAAATTGATCTAAATGTGGCTCTATTTCTTTTGCGCAATCGATAACTAGAAATATTTTAGTGAGCTAATCTTCTTTCCCTTTCAATGTTTTCGTCGACGAGTTTTCATGAAAAAAATTTTTTTTAACGATTTTTTTTCAGTGAAGGTTATCCAAATGCGGCCTCATTTCTTTTGCGCACTCTTCGACTGCGAAAATAAATTTTTATCCCGCGTATTGTACCGGGAAGTGCTTTAAAAACTACCTTTACCTTTTTTTAACCCTTCACTGAAGGATAAATACCGTTATTCTGTCTGTGATTGAAATTCCAATTTTTAATCTTTTGGTTTCCTCGGAGGAAATTGTACAAGACTTGAAAAAGATTGCGCGTCGTTCAATACAAGTTCTTCCTGACAATACGAGAGAATCGGAGAGGAAACCCTGGCGACAATTTTTAGCTGCATTCCTGGTAAAAGGTGAGCTAGAAAAAAAAAACGAGTAAATTTCCATTTAGCAGTATTCTATGAACAGCAAAAAATCAGATCACGTCTTGAAAAAAAAAATTCACGGAGACGTCCATAAAATTATCTGTTGAATAATGATGATCATGTTCTTTCGTGTGCATTGGCATGATCGAGAAACATTATTCGCTTATTTCGAACGCCTTTAAATTGACAAGCTCCTGCTTCGGCAAAATGTATTATTCTTTTTTTTTCAGTCACCTACAGTACTTTCGTTTCAGATTTGTATGCCGTAGAGTTGCCAAACTTTTTTCTTACAGAAAATGCTTTGGGTATAAAAAAATTATGAATACTTATAAATGGAAGAATTCAAACAAAAAAGAAGATTGGAGCGTGGTACCTGTCTCAAATCAATTGAGGAGGTAAATGAGTGGTTGAAGTATGAGATCGAGCAGTGAAACACATTAGTGGTAACTTCAGGATTTCCAACGTGTCCGAAACTTTGAGATTGACCGGAGTGGGCGGTTGTTGTGCGATTCCGATCAAAGTCGAGGTAGTCGCGTGCATTCTCGCTTTTTCCTGCCAAATGATTGCCAGATGGGGGGGAGAGATAAGTCCGGGCCTTGTACGTGATCGAACCAGGGTGAAGGGATCAATGCAGTCTCGGGATTTATTCGTCGATGCCTATATGTGTGGGTGCTATCTTTTTTTCTTTCTTCTTTTTCACATTTCTTCCTTTGTCGAACATCCGAGGCGATTTCCATCATCGCGCGGAATTTCGGAAGCCGCTTTCGGGGATCTGCAAAGTGGCTCTGCTGAGTTCGGGAATCGAAGGAAGATTTAATCTTCGGGGAAATTTTCGCAGAAATGCGCGTCTGGTACTGGCGCGTTTGAATTTCTGTTCTTCGTTCCTGTCGAAGCTTTCCTGCGCATTTTATTAGATCTGCTCGGAGATTCTAGAAGTTTTCGATCCGCGGATACGATGGGATATTTTTGAATCACTGCGCCAGTGAATCTTCAGAGCGAGATCCGAGGATTTTTCGATGATCATTTAAAAAAAAAATCTTATGCTGTCTCTTTTGTGTATAAAATCAACTAATTTACCAGTGCATATAACTTTCAATTTTAGCATGATACATCAAGAAGTTCGAGATAATTTACAGTCCCTCGCATGAAATTCCTCGAGCGACTTCCTCGCTTCAGGCTGCATTCTTTTAGATTCTACTTTTTTTGTAAACCGAATACTTTTAAATGTTCCAAAGAAATTTGCNTACATCAAGAAGTTCGAGATAATTTACAGTCCCTCGCATGAAATTCCTCGAGCGACTTCCTCGCTTCAGGCTGCATTCTTTTAGATTCTACTTTTTTTGTAAACCGAATACTTTTAAATGTTCCAAAAAAATTTGCCGTTTTGTGGGACATAGAACTCCAAAACCAATGAATCCTTCAGCACCGGGATGCCGTTTACACAACGCGTTTCAAGCGTATTCCGTGCGATAAAAGATCTCCTTGGTGGAAGTATGTATTTTAGGAAGGGAGGCGAGAATGAGTTTGAGGATTGTGAAATTTGAATCCACTTAGAATATCTGGAAGGAGACGAGGTCCGCCCATAAGTAATCCTAACGACGCCACTTCTGAAAAAAAAAGAAAGAAGAGAGTGTATGATTTTTTAAGAAGCACGGCCAGAGTTCCAGCTGAGCTTACAATGGAGAAGTTGTGCTAATGAATATTCCGAGAGTCATCGCTTGAGCCCAGTTCGGAAACAGAAGCCACGAAGAGGGTTTATAAGATAAGTCATAAAACTTTCTCAAGTTTTCAGACTTGTCGGTAGAATGACCGGGGAACTATTTGAGTGGTGTAAACGGTGGAAAATCTCTGCAGCGAAGCATTTTTAACCATAAAAAAGTGTCAATGTAAAAAAAATTGATCAACACGAAATTTCAATTATATTTTGGCTTTTGGATAGGGATCGAAAATACAGATTTGTTGTAATGTACTGTAATGAGCTTCTATTGTACTCTATTACGTTAAATTATATATTCTGCCATGAACGTTGGAATTTTAGCTGTGTTTTGCAAATATATACATTCTGTTCATGTCTGTGTGATCTATGTTTGAATGAATCTACTGTCATAAACTGACTGCGGTATAGACGAATCTTGTTCAATTCACGAACTGGCTCATAAAATACATGAACTAAAATTAGCTCTCAAGTTTTGGTCACCTTCCCCAAGAGCTCCTCTTCTACCATGGGTAACGAGATAATTGTTTGAATTTCAGACTTCGAAAATAAATGCTCTGTTAATAAAATGAAAAACTCGAAAGGTGAAAGATTTAGATCATTTTTTGGCAAAAAAATAATATCATGCGCCTTGATTGAGCGAATTTCATCTCGATTTGTGTTCAATCTATTTGCTACACGCCTCTAGATTTGAAGACTAGGTTTCAGCGAGAATTCTGGACTTTGACAATAAATGCTGTGATAGAATAGAAACCTTCTTGGCAGTTGAGTGATTCTTGGTCCATTTAACCAAGTAATATCATGCACCTTAATCGAAATAATTTTCTCGCAGTTTTTGTGCAATCTATTTGCTACGCCTCTTGATATTACGATTAGTTATTGAAATTGAGAGAAAGTCCATGTTCAATGACCACTACGGGATTCGAGAGTAACAGTTCCGAATCACTTCCAGGCAAGTCCGAAGACTTCTCACAAAAAAAATCCCTCGCCACCTTGCTGGGGTGAACACGAAATCAGGAAACGAGGATTCTTTAATGTTTAATAACAAATGCGTGAATAATGGTGAAAAGAAAGTGGAATAATGCAATGGGACAAACAGGAAGATATGTGAAGAAAGAAAAAAAAGGAGAAAGATGTGACAGGTGTGAGAGTTGTTAGCACAAGAATTCATTGTTCTTGCTGAGCGTCAAGTCGTAGGGCGTGCATGGCCCAGGCGGCGCAACCTCCGCCTCTTTAACCGTCTCCATGACGTGCAGACTATACAAGTCAAACAACACCATGGCAATGATGAAGAACCAAAAGAGCCCGTCGTCAAACTTGGGTGGCAGTTCGATGCCCCAGTCCCCGAGCGAGCCGAAGCTGAAAAAGGACCTGGGCTCTTTGTCATATACATCAAGAAGTTCGAGATAATTTACAGTCCCTCGCATGAAATTCCTCGAGCGACTTCCTCGCTTCAGGCTGCATTCTTTTAGATTCTACTTTTTTTGTAAACCGAATACTTTTAAATGTTCCAAAGAAATTTGCCGTTTTGTGGGACATAGAACTCCAAAACCAATGAATCGTTCAACACCGGGATGCCGTTTACACAATAAGCGTATTCCGTGCGATAAAAGATCTCCTTGTTGGAAGTATGCAGGTAAAGTATTTTAGGACGGGAGGCGAGAATGAATGTTTGAGGATTGTGAAATTTGAATCCACTTACAATATCTCGAAGGAGACGAGGTCCGCCCATAAGAAATCCTAACGACGCCACTTCTGAAAAAAAGAAAGAAAGAAGAGAGTGTATGATTTTTTAAGAAGCACGGCCAGAGTTCCAGCTGAGCTTACAATGGAGAAGTTGTACTAATGAATATTCCGAGAGTCATCGCTTGAGCCCAGTTCGGAAACAGAAGCCGCGAAGAGGGTTTATAAGATAAGTCATAAAACTTTCTCAAGTTTTCAGACTTGTCGGTAGAAAGAAGAGAGTGTATCTCTTCTAAGAGAACCGGGGAACTATTTGAGTTGGGTAAAAGTGGAAAATCGCTGCAGCGAAGCATTTTTAACCATAAAAAAGTGTCAATGTAAACAAAAATTCATCAACACGAAAATTTCAATTATACTTTGGCTCTTGGATAGGGATTGAAAAAACAGATTTGTTGTAATGTAATGAAGCTTCTATTGTACTCTATTATGTTAAATTATATATTCTGCCATTAACGTTAGAATTTTAGCTGTGCTTTTGCGAAGATATACATTTTGTGCATTTCTATGTTATCTATGTTCGAATGAATCTACTGTCATAAACTGATTGCGGTATAGACAAATCTTTTTCAATTCACGAACTGGCTCATAAAATACTAAAATTAGCTCTCAAATTTTGGTCACCTTCCCCAAGAGCTCCTTTTCCACCATGGGTAACGAGGTAATTGGTGGAATTTCGAAAATAAATGCTCTGGCTAATAAAATGAAAAACTTTTCGAAAGTTGAAAGATTTAGATCCTCATTTTTTGGCAAAAAATATCATGCGCCTTGATTGAGCGAATTTCATCTCGATTTTTGTTCAATCTATTTGCTATACGCCTCTAGATTTGAAGACTAGGTTTCAGAGAGAATTCTGGACTTTGACAATAAATGCTCTGATAGAATAGAAAACTTCTTGGCAGTTGAGTGATTCTTGGTCCATTTAACCAAGTAATATCATGCACCTTAATTGAAAGAATTTCCTCGCAGTTTTTGTGCAATCTATTTTCTACGCCTCTTGATATTAAGATTAGTTATTGAAATTGAGAAGAAGTCATGTTCAATGACCACTACGGGATTCGGGAGTAACAGTTCCGAATTTCTTTCAATTCAAAAAAATTCCCTCGCCATATTGCTGGGGTGAACGACGAAATCAGGAAACGAGGATTCTTTAAATTTTTATTAACAAATACGTGAATAATGGTGAAAAGAAAGTGGAATAATGCAATGGGACAAACAGGAAGATATGTGAAGAAAGAAAAAAAAAGGAGAAAGATGTGACAGGTGTGAGAGTTGTTAGCACAAGAATTCATTGTTCTTGCTGAGCGTCAAGTCGTAGGGCGTGCATGGCCCTGGCGGCGCAACCTCCGCCTCTTTAACCGTCTCCATGACGTGCAGACTGTACAAGTCAAACAACACCATGGCAATGATGAAGAACCAAAAGAGCCCGTCGTCAAACTTGGGTGGCAGTTCGATGCCCCAGTCCCCGAGCGAGCCGAAGCTGAAAAAGGACCTGGGCTCTTTGTCATCGTCGTCGTCGGCGTACCAGCGACCCAGGGGGCCACCGGCAAACAGGTCAAACAGGCCCCGTTCGCAGTCCTTGAGTGGGCAACCCCAGGACACGGGCAGGGCCAGGAAGTACGGCAGGGCCTTGCGCCAGTCCTCCTTGATGAACTTGGCAAATGTCTTGGGCGTGTGGCCGCCGAGTTTGTTGGACAGGGTCGTCTCGATTATGGGCATCGCGTTGTACAGGGACACCGTGTAGATGACGATTCGCCAGTTGAACCAGCCCCAGTAGCCGATTGGTGCCGCGTATGCGAATCCCAGCAGCAACATCAGCACGCACTTTTCCATCTCCTCATCTTTCTGCAAAAAAATAAAAATAAAATACAAGCATAAAAAACTCATATTCGCCTCCAAAACTCAAAATGTGCGAGGAGCATAAAAATACAATGTGCCTCAACCATCTCAAGATTTGAATTAATTGGGAAATTCTTTGGTTCATTTGTGAATATTGATGAGTAAAACTTGCTTACATTTCAGTCGAATCGTCTCAACTGAAAAATGCAGTATCCGCATTTCAGGGTCTCACTGAACGGTGAAATACGTTTTGTGTGTGTGTGTGTGATGGAAATTGAATACTGTACAGAAGTGGGGAAGGTAAACTTTCAGTGCAAACTTACTGCACAAATGGCTTGAAGGGCCAGCAGCAAGAAGACAACGAACAAGAGGACATCGGCGAGCGGATCCCCCATCCTGTTGGAGATTGGCGGCCGCCCTGCTGTCATGGTCGTGATAATGAAGGCGGCCCACATTAGGAACGGGCACATGGCCCAGCAGCCTTGTTTCTGGAGATAGCAGCACAACATGGCTGTGAACGCCATGCTGAACATGATGTAGTATATCCGTCTAATCACTGGGATTATGAGGAATTGGAGTATTCCGAAACCTGCATCGAACCGAAAAGACAAATTTGTTTTTTCCGAGCTCTGGTTGGAAATTGGAAATATCGAGTCTTTATGATTGAGACGATTCTAGTACAGTAAATACATGTCCCGTTTGATGGCATCACCCTTAATTCTGAGTTGAAACATGATTTTTTGAGTGTGTCTACTTCAATCAAATTCTTTTAGTCCCATTAATTTAGATGAAGAGGTGGTGCTTAATGATCTGAGATGATTCGGAAGAAGGTTAGAACCAGACCATTAGCACTGGTAATCGTGGTTCCGCTGTTCTCTTTTTTTCTTCAAATTTATGCTTCTAGCGGTTTAAATTTAAAAGAATGATTGCATTTGATTTATTCTGATGCTTCATCCATCAGACAGTTGGATTCGTGGGGTGTGTTTCGTAATTTATTAGTTGAGCTCTATTGGCCCCAGGGGAGGGTGAAGGGAAAAATGACTTGTCGAATCCGAATTAATGATGTGGCTCACAGTGGGCAATGAGCATGTAGTTGGTGACCTGCAGAGCATTCCACCAGAGAAAGTTGAAGACCCAGCAGTAGGCGTCCCCCAGGTTAACGAGATACTTATTGCGGTACTCCTCCACCTTCTGGATGAGGATCCCGCAACAAATGCAATAGGTGAGGATGCAGGTGAGACTGATGCCACGATCGTAGTAGTCGACGGCAAAGACCTTGCTGCCCGACAACTCGAGATACGTGTCGGCATAGTTCATTTGGTAGTGCATCTGCTTCAGCATCCACACGTCGCGTTCGTCTTCCTTTTCCGGCGCCGTTTTCATGGTCACCGGCACGTTCCAGCGCTTGAACAGGGTGTCGCCGACCATGAGGGGGCCTCGGGCGCTGCTTTTCTTCTTGGAGCCGCCTCCTTCTTCACGGCCCTCCTCTTCGGCGTCATCCGTGTGCAACCGAATGGCATGGTTCTAGAGACAAAAAAAAAAAAAAAAAAACGCACACACACACATATCAGAGCTTGAAACCATATTAATGTTGTGCACAGTTCAGTCAAACCTGTCAGGGTTGAATTTCCAGGGACCAGCACAAATAAATTTGACTTTAGGGAAGTTTCAAGTTGGGGAAATGATAATTTTGTTGCGGGAAATGTGAAAGAATTACAGGGAATTGTAATGGTGATACCCTGGGCAAAAAAAAAAATCACTCACGCACACACACACACACACACACAGATCAGAGCTTGAAACCATATTAATGTTGCACAGTACAGTCAAACCTATCTGGGTTGAATTTAAAGGAAGCAGCAAAAATGAATTTGACTATAGGGAAGTTCCATGTTGGGGAAATTATTATTTTGGAAATGTAGAAGAATTACAGGGAATTGCAATGGTGATATCCTGGGCCTTGAATTGCTTCTTAAATGAGTTTACAGCGTGCTGAACTTGGAGGCAGGGGTTCATTTGCCCAATTAGTCCTTCAAAATACATGAAGTTACTTTTTTATTGATTTTATCTTTCCTCTGTCAAAAGAAAAGGCAAAAGGCCTCAGAAAATTCAAGTTATGGAGGTTTGAGAGGAAATGACTCGCAAGTTATGGATGTTTTTAGATGCATTCTTTCTAATGGAATCAAGACGCGGACTTGAAGCAAATTTGACATGGGGATGTTTAAAGTGTACTCAAAGATAAACCTTAAACTATTACTGCATTAATGGGTAATAGGGAAAGAAACTACTGTACAGTGCTTTACTGTACAGTACCGTGCTTGTTGAGGCATCCCCCTCAGGGCTTCTGCATACGTTTGCATCAACTCACGCCTGAAGGTTTCAAGGTTGTGTCATAATGGACAAGGTTAAGTTAGATTTTACATGGCATTTTTTGTTTGTTTATAAATTCAGTGGTACTCCATGTCAGGATTACCAATAAGGGTTAATTTTTTTGCAAAGCTGAGTTACTTGTAATTTTTAGATGCTGGACAGTTTGCACGTGCAGTTGAACCTCAATAACTTGAACCTTCTTGAGACAAATACCTCCTTGTTTAAATTTCGTTGAAGTCCCTTTATGAATTCCCTAGAATCAATGCCTTGAAAACCGAAGGCTTTCCTCCCTCAAGCCTCCATGACTCACATTCTCGGGAGGCATTTTTATCAACACAGGGAAAGAACAATAAAAATGTATCTGGATGTGCTTTGAAAGTAAGGGAAAGACTGATTGGTCAAATGAACCCTTGCCTCCGGGTAAATCATCTGTCAACTCATTAAATTGGCAATAAAATGCCTGGATTAGCACCAATTACAATGTCTTGTAATTCTTCTCACTTTCCCCTCTTAATTTCACACCTGCTCAACTAAAATTCTTTTGCTGGTTTCTTGAAGTTGGACTTTGACTGCATTCGATTTATCAAATTTCATGTTCTGCATAATCTCATCAGAATCTACCAAAATCTCAGCTGATGAAAATGATCCAAGCCCAGAATATCCAGGAATGAAAGTACAACGAAAAAAAAATATTATGGTGGACCTTCTGGTCTCATCTCATCAAGAGGGAAAGAACAACATTCAGATACGATTTGTTTGGGCTCCGCAAGAATTGCTCACCAACAAAATGGGTCTCGGCCCGGGATTTACTAAAATATTAACCAACAATAATCAGCTCACAGGTGGAGGCATGTTCACAGGGCAGCCAGACAAATGAAAAAGGGAGTGATGATCAGTCTGTGCACAGATAGTGATGACCAGGCAAAATTCTCATTTTTTCATGTAATTCAATGAAGAACTTGAAACAAACCATTCAATTTAAGAGATTGATTAATTTCTTTTTTGTCCATTGAGAAACAATTCAACAAAGAAAATGTCAATATTATTAGCAACGGGAAACTTGGTAAAAAAAAAATATTGTGTATATGCAACTGATGTTCTACTTGAACGGTTTCCCCCACACTGGGACCTGAAAGGAGGAGGGAATTAGGTTCCCTTTCACACCCGTTTTACCTAATTGGCATTTTCTGGACTTGGTTTGTCTTGACTGCTTGGTAAGGCAATTCTTGAAAAGAATTATCATTAAAAAAAAAAAAAACGGTAGTCCGGTCAGTGCGTGCTCATTTCCACTTGTGTGCAGACTGACCATCAGTCCCTGTACCATGGGTCCAGTACTTGCCCCGCCTGCCCCTGGGGACTGATTGTCATGGGTCCCTTTTCTACTGGGTCCCCAAGACCTATTCTCCGGGGTCCAATTTCGTTAGGGACAATTCTTTTGGGAGCGAATTATTTGATCCCTTCAGCTTCTGAAATGTTTTCAATTACTAGGCCTATAATTCACCAGATAATCCTGTCCTAGAGTGTTCTGGCGTTAAAATTTATCGTTGTTTAGGCAGGAAGCTTAGGCTAACTAAGTGCTGTGTTAACTTAACCGCGGGTTTTGTCAGTCAGTTGAGTTTACATAAAACCTGCATGCATCGATTTATGGTTCAAATTACGACTCCAGCAGCATTGGTGAATTAAAATATCAGGTGAAAGAGAAAGGTGCGCACCATCACGAGTAAGTACTGTTAGAAAATTTAAATTTCAACTTTGCCTTGAAGCAATTTCAAAATTTAACAATACCCTGGAGGATTAGAATCTCGACGCTTCACTCTGGCGCTTAAAAATGAGAATTGTACTGCTTGCTAATCAGTCAGTTACCTGTGCTTGACGTTCACGTCGGAATTAAGCCTTTATGAGGACTAGACGAAAGGACAAAAAATTGATTTAATTAATAGGTAGAAAAAAAAAAAGACATTGCCCAAGCAGTGAAGTTTCGAGTTGCTCGAGGCACTCATGATCCGGATGCTGCGGGTTCTCGGGTAACACCCGGGGGCTACTATTACTCCGGGAGCAGAATTTGAGAAGCAAATACACGGCAGAAGAAGGAAGAGAGGAAGAGAAACGAGTCTGAGGGAAGCAAGTAACATTTTTGTTGTTGAAGAGAATTGAACATGAAGGAACCTCTCGAACGCAAGTGTCGGTGTAAGGTTGCCGATCAAACTTCTTTGTCGTGGTTTCCTGGAGGCACATGGAGACCGGGAGTCGGGGTTGCCGTGGCATCCATAGTGGCGGCCGTGGCGGCGGTTTCTCCTCGTCGTCCCAGTCGTCGCCCATGGTTTTTTTCAACTCCTCCTCGATTCCTTTCGTCAAGGATCCCTCTAATGTACTGAAAATTTGAAAGATTAAAGCGAGGAGATTGGTTCACGCAGAAGAGGAAACGTTTAAGGTTGCATGTCCGCCTCTTTTTTTTTTTTGCTTTTACCCAGAGCAAATGAAGTGTTGAGATTGGGCTCAAATCTGAATTCTTTAGAACTGAATGAAGGTTTTCTGCCCTCGTCTTTGTCTCCGTGTTTCAAATGATTGACTCCAATATCAAGGGTCTGTAGCATCCCCATTCGAAATATTTTCCCATGGTTCAAATATCAAATGATTTGAACTATAGGAATTAAACTACAGATTCTTTCGAACTGGATAAAGGTTTTCTGCCCTCTTCTCTGTCCATGTGTTTTTGGAATGATGGACTCCATTATTGATGGACATTTTTTCGAAGGGTTTTTTGCATAATTTTCGTTTTAGAAACGCCATCGTTTTATAAGATTTCCGCATGGTTCAAAAATCAAATGATTCGATGATTTGAACTATAGATTTCTTTTGAACTGGATGAAGGTTTTCTGCCGTCATATCTGTCCCTGCATTTTGAAAGATCAACTCCAATATGAAGCGGGGTTTTTTTGGGAAGAGTCTCTTGCATAATTTTTTCTTGTGGAAACAACATCATTTTTGAGATTTCCCCATAATTCAAAAATCAAAGGATTTGAACTAAAAGCGAATTTTTTTTCTGGGAATTTTAACTCCTCAGGAGGAGTAACATTCATGTGTTTTCAAACATTTCCAAGTAAGAATTTGCATTTATTAATTGAAAAAAGTTGTCCTTGCATGGAAAAAAATTCGAACTGTTCACGTTTTCACGTTTTTTCAGGCTTTTGTTGGAATATTTCAAGTTATGCCTGGCATTGCATCAAAAGTGGAATTTTTCTCTCCATGCCGTAAAAGTAAAATTGGCTTTTGTTCATTTGTAATCATTGGATTCTTTTCCATCATTAAAGTTACAGTATTTGATTGAAAAACACGGTACTGGCAATTTTCGAAATTGTGTTAGAATGTAACAGTGATTATTTGTTCCATTGTGCAAAAAAATTGATCGTGATCAACACGGGTAGGAAAGAGCTTGAGAGAATGAACTGCTTCTCATGTTATAGCAATTAAGTTGTAAACATTTTATCCGTAGAATCCTTTTTCATAACAGAAAATTTGAGGGGAAGGGAACAGAATATACAGTACTTTCTCGGATTTTGATTACTTTTTTACGAATGTGAGTAAAAATAAAACTGGATGATTTACAAATGATTTACATCAGAGAGTTGATTAAAAATTTGTCAATTGGCAGGTGCACAACCTGTCAAAGAATAAGCACAAGCGTGTTTTTCTCAAACACAGTGCAAACACACTTGAACAGTTTCAAAAAATGAAAAGAAACTTGTAAGGGGTTTTCAGCAACACAACCTGCAGAAATAACAGGACAGTTTTCCAAACGCAGTTCAACAGAAACTTTTTGCACACAGCAATGACCTTCACGACACAAGGGCATTTGACAGTATGATGATGTCAGGGATTTTTTCTTGGGTGTTTATCCCCCCTGCTTCCGGAGGGGGGAAGTTGGCAACATGGGAAAAAATTTCTGCCAGAACTACGGTAAATTCGGCCTGGTAATTCTGGACCAATTTACCGGGCTTTTCATGTTACAACATTTTTAGAATCTCCCTTCGAAAAAGGGAGCACTTCGAGGGGATGCAAAAACCCATTGGACGGTTTTTTCCCGCCGCTTGGGGGGCCAATCCCCCTTGAGGTTCCCACATTTGGCAGGCATATTATGCTGTGAAAGGTCGTCAAATCCCAACTTTTATGGGCTGGGTTTTTGTTCCCCAGAAATCTGGGGATCATCTTACTGACTTTTCTTGGGAAGAGTGTTCTGATGGCTTTATTGCCACCAGATGGTTTGGCCATTGGTCTTTCCAAGCGCCAATTTTGTATTGGTGTGCACACTACCAAATATTATCCTCTGTCAGGAAACAGAACAATTTGATACACAAAAAAGACACTAAAGTCGTCGTGGATAATATTTTACATAAGTAAATTACAAATACTGTGAAGTTTGATGTGATTTGATAATGTGAACACATTTTTTGCTCCTCTAAGCTTCATTTTGATTTCTCGGGATTCGGAAGCATCCGTGTATTGCCGTTTTTGATTGCAACTGAGGGATGAAAGAGAAATATGCCAAATCTGCAGAAATTTCGGTGAACCATCAAAAAAAGTACTCTTATGCTTGGTACGCGTTGGATTTGCATTTGCCTGCTAAAATATAGTTGGCTCCTCTTTAAAAAAAATTAAAATTGTAGTCCCAGTTGCCAAGATTTAAAAGAAGCGAATTGTGATGAATGGAAAGCTTCCCAATGACTGGCATCCGAGGCAGCGTTGTTCTTTTTTTTTTTTTTTTTTTTTGCACACCTCCGTGTCGACGTGCTGTTTGCTCTGACCCAGCCGCCAGTTGTTTCGTCTATCCCTATATTTTTTTGGGGGCCTCATTCGTACCTTTTTCCTTTCCCATATCTCTCTTCTTTCCATCGCTTGCACTTACTCCAATGGCCTGCAGTTCGTTTCCTTTCCCGACCAGTCAAATAAATTTCGCGTCCCTTCGTAAGTGGGATTGGAGTCGGATTCCCGACCGACTGAGAGAGAGGGGGTGGGAAGGTGTGTGTGGGCGCTTGGGTACACGCAAGTGCTGCCAGGTGGGCCCCGCTGGAAATTCCTCCTCGCGTGGGCAGCATCAACTTATTTTCTTTTCCTTTTCGGGATCCCGCGAAAAATAACGTCTTTTCGACATTCAAATCCTACCTGTCTGCCAATAAATACGGGTTTCCATTGCTGCTTCCAGACGTTTTGTTCTTCGATGCACATCAGAGGAACGAAGATCATGATGGAAAGTGCAGTAATCAAAGAATACATTTCGAAAAATAATCAAAGAATAAATCTAAAAAAATAAAAATAAAAATTGGCCGACTGTCTTTGCAACGATTTTCTTTTCTGAAAAACGATGTAGAAAAATTTCAAAAATGTGTCTCTACGCATCCCATAGAGGTTTTCTACATAGAAATTCTCTCTGCAATGTATTTTTTTTGCCCCCCTGAAATTCAACTGTAAGAATTTCAGAATTTACAGTCGACTGACGAAAAATGATTCTCGAAATGAAATGCGAATTCGCGGACGCGAAACAGCGAAAAGTATCAAAATATAAGTTTTCGAAGAAATAACCAGATGAAATAGCTGCGGAGAACAGATGCCTATAGGTGTGGAAAAATTAATTGATCAAAATTATTGTATGACATTGTAATTGGTAATATTCTGGACTTCGAATTGCTTTTTAAATTAGTTTACGGGATGCTGAACTTGGAGGAAGAGTTCATTTGTCCAGTTAATCTTTCACTTCCTTTCAAATCGCTTCAAGTTTCATTTTTATTGCTTTTCTCTCTCCCGTGTCAATAAAAAAAAAAAGGCCATGTCAGTTGCGGGGTTTTCAATGCATCGGTTTTTAAGAAATTCAGGCGGATACTCGAAAACAAATTGACACAGGGATGCATTCGACGTTGGGAGATTCGAATATTGTTTCGCCAAGTTTGACGTCTTGAAAAAATGCAGTTTCTGCAATATTGAAAAACTCGAACTGAAAAAAAAAAATTTAAGCAGGGTTCCTTGAAAGACATCCAGACAGCCAGGCATTGACCGCATTTTACCCACATATTTTGCAAGCATTGTTCTCGACGCTCGAAAGCAAATGGTTTCCTTTTTTGTTGCAACCGTGACGCGTTATTTATGGATCACCATTATTATTTTTTAAATAAAATATTTGCTCTCGCCGTCATGGCTCATGGTTCGCACCTGGCTTTGGCGAAAACTAATTCTGCGCAGCGTTTTGCAGGCTCAAATTTCCCGCAATGCCGACCCGGGCATTCTGCGCATAGCGGCACGTTTTTCATTTGCACCGGTCTTGGTGCACTAGTTCCAGCATTGCGATGAGAATGGAGTCGAGGAAGGGAAAAGGGATTAAATCCTGCGATTTTCCGCGGAAGACTCGTATTTTTTTTCACTGAAATTTTTTGCTTGAAAATTTTTTATCGCTCCGGAACGATTTCGCTCGGCTGCGTTCACCTGGTGTTTATTTATTTATGCTTTTTTTGCGCGCTCTCTCTCTCTCTTGCCTGGGTGCGATTTAATACCTGGATACGCTTTTCGTCTAAGTACTTTGAGATCATTGGAAAAATAAGATATTTTACTGTGGTTCGCTGGGATTCTTCTTAGAAAACGCGAATGCGCCGAAGAGGCGGCTCGGAAAGCGTAAGAGTCGGAAATACATAAATTCGGACTCTTGAAAAGGGTCGGGGGGAATTCGGGCGAAAGGTTCTGAACTTTTTTGTGTGTGCATTTTTTCCACGGAACTTTCGTGTAATGTTGTGGCATCAGACCGAAGGCATTTCTGGGTGCCTGAAATTTATGTTTTTGCCCATACGGACTGTCAATAATAAAGCGGGAAGCCAGGTGTTCAGTCTCCAAAGAACCGATCCGTCGCTTTGAAGAAGTCCACGACAGCCAACCATCTGTCCGACGCGGGGAATAATCACGCCTCTGCCCTGAAACAAGATAGCATCAGCACACTTTGCTGACCAGTTTCTATTCATGCTGTTTTGTCAGCAGAAAAAAAAAAGAAGGAAGAAAAAATGAGCAGGAGAGTCCTTGAAGCGACCGCTTCACCGAAGGTTGTAGGGAATTTCAGCATCTGCTCGCTGGAAGTTTCGAAGCACTGGAATCCTAAAGTTTTCTCTGCGAATCGTCGGAACTGAGGCGGTGATTTTTTCGCACAAATTTTGCCTATGAGACGAAACTTTCGTCTCATCAGATTCACTAATCCTGAGACTATGTAATGAACAACGGCATTTCGAAATGAAAAACTTTTCCTGGTTGCGCGCGGAGTTATGATGAAAAATGTCAATAGCCTTCATCGATAGAATAGTTCTCTCTCATTCGCCGTCTTCTGAAAAAGCAATGTCGTGAGGAAATTGAAAGAGAATCCCGATGACGCTGAAAAAAAAAACATTTCGAGCCACAAAAAAAAAAGAAAAAATCTCCGGGAATATTTTTTAAAATTTTGAAAGGCTCGCGGAACTGAGACATTTGTCACACAAACCTCTTCAACGCTGAACCAATTTAGAAAAACCAAGTGCAAAATTTTGTTACGCGTGAAATTTATACCAATCAAATTGAAATCATGAAGTCAGGAGGTGACGATGATAAATTATTCATTTACAGTATTTTTTTGACGCGTTGGGTTCAACTCTTCGAGAGGTTCAACATTCAAATATCAGTCAAGTTTTTCTGGTCCAACCGTTAGGAATTGAAATAGTTCCTCAGTTTTCTTCTTCAACACTTCTACTGAATTATTCATGTTGAATGAAATGTCGACTTTTTAGAAGACAATGTCTGGTTTCAGGTACTTCCAGGAAAATTCGTTTCAAAGCGAAACACGGAGTTGAAATTTTCTTAATTTTCTGGGGGAAATGCTGATTGTGCTTGCGAATTTTGTCTGACGTTTTTCCGAAAAAAAATTAGTACTGTAGGTCAAAAGTGCGATGCACCTTCATAAAAAGCTATTCTTCGTTGCGCAAACTTTTTTGTTGCTGTCGTCGTTGCATGAAAGCTTGAAAAGAATCGATCCTTCCGAAAAAAAAAGCCGGGAACAACACCTGTCGGAAACATACGAAGTTCCTGTGTGAACCCTGCTTGAAGTATGGGTTCTTTCGAGGTCCAGGGGGATCGAAAAAAAAAAGGAACGACCCCCCGGTCGTGGGCGCAATTACGGTCTCCTTGTATACCCCAGGTGCAAAGGAAAGCACCTGACGACCGCACGTCGGGCGGGCGACCATTGAATAATGCACTGCAATGCGCGAAAAGGTGCTGGCGTGGAACAGAATGGAAGGGAGGAAGAAATGCAGAGAGAAACCCTGGAAGTGGTGGGTGGGGGGTAGAGAAGAAGAAGAGAAGAAGAACCGGCGGGGAAAAAGCCCGGGTCCTGATGGTGGTGGGGTGCACGAAGGGTCCGAGTCAGTTAAAGGGGGGAGGAACCCGAAGGCTATTGATTTTCGGTCCGTGCTTCACCTGCTTTTGCTTCCGCAAGCGATCCTTTTATGTCTCTTTGGAGAATCGTGGTCCCCCCCACCCGTTTGCAAAATATTTATTCATTTCCCACCTTCTTCCCCCCGCTGTTCGCTTGTGTTTCCAAGGGTGCGTTCCGGTGGTGTACTGTACTGTATTGTTCTGTATTCGAGGTAGGTTGGGTTCATGAAGAAACTATGCCTCATACGCGATTTAATGATCGATTGCTTTTGAAGGACATCCTGGTCTTGAAGTTTTGGCGATAGCGAAGAAATGGACGAAATTTTTGGCGCTCTCTTTGTCACTCATTAAGCCTATTCAAAAATCCGGGGTGCAAATAATATTTAGAAGAAAAAAAAACGCTTTTTCGGTAGCGTTGTGTCCTGAAAGCGTCGAGGTATAAAATTGAAAACAAAATTGCCAAATTAAGAGGCCGAGTTCATGTCTCTTTCGAATTAAAGTACTGTATAATCTCGTTAAAGTGAAGCATTTCAGACCTTCAAAAAGCTTCGTTAGTCGACGAAAATTCGTTGAAACGAAATTAAAACTTTTTGCTAGCTTGAATTCATTTTAACAATATTATTTTCAAAGAAATTATACCTTATGGTACTTTCGAGTGGAAGCAGAATATATTTGTCTCCTCCATATCCCATCAGAAAATCATGGGGGATGTAAGATACATTTTTTTCATGCAAGTATTATTCCCACCAAAAAATACGGCGAATTTTGCATAACGAACAGTCTGAAAATCATGTGTTCTGACACGCGTTTCTTGGATAACCTTCGTGAGAAACCCTTCAAACCCGCATTGATCAAGTACTGGGTAACTTGTTATGCATTTTTTTCTTCATTTGCGTGCTGGGTATACAAGTGCGGGAAATTCGCAAAATCATCATGAAGACGAATAAATGATCGCTCATTTGATTTTGAATTTTCAACGGGATTTTTTAAAAATCATTTCGGGGGAATGGCGGCTGGAAAATCGGTCCTTCAATATTTTGAAAAACCCTCGACGAATTGCATGGTTCTCGAACGATTCGTCGTCGCTTCCATTTTTCGAAAGGATTTCTTGTAGTGTGCTGCTTGGATGGTCTCCCTAGCGTTTGACGGAATGACATTTTTACAACTTGTACGTGTTTTAAAATGCGTTCCACATGCTCCGAAATTTAGGATCTCAGCTGCCGAAAGTCAAGTAGGTAGTAACCTCTGAAAATTTAATAAGAATGCGCTCGCTCGAAGGATTTCGACTACGGAGTGCTGATCTTACCCGCGATAAAATTTACGTCGTCCATGTCAACATTAAATGTCACTGCTTGACGACCGTAATTTTCGAAAAGCAGTAAAGTCCGGAGAAAACGAGCAGGAATAAACGACCCTATGAGCGTGTTGCATTTTCCCTTAGAGTTATGCTGGTTCCAGTAAATCCTTATGAAGCGGCGCCGAATTTGTTCTCGTTCAATCAACTTTTGCCGATTAACGATTCATTGATGGAAAACAGTGAATACCTTTTATGTCTCCACGTGATCTACGTACTATATACTGTATTTCCCTTTGATCGAATATTAATTTTGGATACTATGATGTATGGCGATTTGCTGAAATGGTGTTGAAATGAGGAGAGGGAATTCTTTCTTTTCAATTTTTTTTATATATATTTCGAACAGCAATTCATTCGTGTATGATTCATCTAGTTGAACCTCCATAACTTGAACCTTCGTGAGCCAAATTACCTTTCTTTGTCAAATTCTTTTCAAGTCCATGTCTGAATACCCTGAGAAGAAATGCATGAAAATCTCCTTAACTCGAGTACCTTCCCCTAAAACTTGCCTAACCCGAATTTTCTGGAGGCCCTTTGGCTATAAAAGTTTATTGACGCAGGAAAGAGAGAAGTGGAAAAAGGAACTTGGTGTGTTTTGTAAGGAAGCGAAAGACTAATAGGGCAAATGAACCCTTGCCTCCAGGTTTACCATCCTGTCAACTCTTTTAAGAAGCAATTTAAGGTCCGGAATATCACCAATTACAATTTCCGGTAATTCTTTTGTATCCCCCCCCACCCCAAATGCTTGTTTCCCAAACTGAAACCTTCTTTTAACTCGGAATTTTCTGCTGGTCTCTCGAAGTTCGACTAGAAGAGGATCGAATGTACAGTACAGTACTGTATTTCACGATCGTGACAAAAACTCCCCATCATTAACGTGGGTGTTCATAATTCCATTCCCTTGACCATTTAAAGCTAGTCGTGTTTTACTGATTGACTTCGTACGAACTTGAAACGGTCTTTTGTGTTCGTAAATGTGCATGACACGAGCCTTTTTTCCGAAATCCGAAAAGTTCATTTGCGAGTCGGGTTTTACGTTTAGTGTGTGGGCTGAAATGAAACTTGATATGAGCGGCGACGATTGTTCATGTGCGAGCGTGTTCATTTCCGGCATGCATGCCTCGAAGTCGTGGAAAAAAAGAGAAAAGAATAAATGCTGAGTAATGTGTGTTTCCCGATCTGGCAAACATTTATTCATTTCAATTCGTGGAAATTTCCGTGTTCAGCCGTGGTCCGGAATTTCGCGTTCATTTCCTCCGGAATGAACGACCCCAGCGTGAATCAACTGCGCGAACCCGAAAACGATGGGTGTCGAGAAGAGGGGAAAACGAGGGTACGATATTTGTGACTGATGTTGTTTCTCTTGACAGTTGACGCTTTTTGTTAGTTCCGTAGAAAAAAAAAATATTGGACGAGAAGAAGAGAAGTGATTTCGTTATCTTGCTTGGGCATTTCACGAGGGCAAAATTCCCGAACCAGAGCAGTCGCAATTTTTTTTGTCCGTACCCTTATATTTGGAATTCTAGAAATTGATCGCCAATGAACTAAATTTCTGAAGACATTGCAAGGCTATCCAATTTATGTTCGAGATTCAGAAACATTTAGTGCGTTGATGGAATCTCGTTACAATGACGCATTAAAAAACAGACTTGGAAAAAACATTGTTTTTAAAGAAATATTCTTTAAAACGAAAAATAAATAGCATTTTGGCTATGGGGCAGAGACTGTGAAAAAATCGTTGTAATCATGAATTCGTTATAACGAGATTCTACTCCATTTAAATTTTTTTAAGGACAATATGTTTCTTTTAATCGCTTTGCAAGCGTACAATATTCTTCCAAGATTTTATCCCGTTGCTCAGCTGAAAGAAAAAAATCACGTTTTCCATCTTTTTCTCTTCCAACCTGGCGAGTTTATTGCAATTACAGTATATTATTCGGTGAATTGAATAATGTTTATAAATCACCCGAGGCTGGAAGAGTCAATCGGTGACGTACTGGCGGTCATTTTTTTGTTCTAGAAACACCAATTGTTGAGAATTCGGATGAATGCAATTTGCTCGAAAATAAGGAAATTGAAAAAATCTGAAAATTTTGAACAGTTGACCTGATTCAAGAGATGATTTAGAACAACGATTTTCGGGTCTGTTAAATATTTTTTCCACTTGGGTTCCTGTACATCACCTGTTTTTCATCAGACTTATTCTTTCGCGCGGAGAAGAACTCGTCGAAGTACTATATGAGGACTCAGATTTTTCGCGGAGTCATTTCGGGTATTTCTGACGTGTTCAGATGCTTGAGAAGGTCCACATTTCCCTTCGTCAAAGAATCACGAGGAATTTATTACCGGATTTGGTTCGGTCGCATTTCTGCGGCGGATGGTGTCACTGCGGCTGCGAGAATTTTTCTTGAAGAGTACCGTTTGCTCAGCATTTGTTTGGCTTCTTTTCGCATTTCTTGGAGAAAATCACGGTTTGGTGTCAGGAAGGAATCCGTGGTGGTTGATTTTTTAGGGGGTTTCTTCGTTAAAAATTTTCTCGCGAATCAGATTGAAAAATATCTTCGGCAGAATAATTTTCGGATAATGTAAAATGACGACGACTGATCACTCGAAGCTCCTCGACTGCTCAATGGCGGAAATATCTTCCGAGAAGTATTTTTTTTCTCGATCACAATTTCCTGTCGAATGTGAATGTGTTATGAAGTGTGCTCAACACGTCTTCTTCAAACAAAAAAATGGAAGAATTTGTTGTAAACGTATTCTCACTGAACTGGATTTTCGAATATCGGACTCCGGCGTGGCGAAACTAGGAGTCAAAAAAGGTACTAGGATCGAATAATTCCGAGTTGATCGTCTATCTGTCCGGTTTCCTGCAATAGCGTGTTCTTTATTGTCTTCAATATGTCAGGCACTTTTCCTGAATAATGATTTAAATTATTTCTGGCTCTTCTGCGTTGTAAATAAGGAATGGCTGAATCTCGGGTCGGGTATTAATTTTGAGATCGCTTGGGATAGCGGCCTTATTTTTTAATTTTTTTTTTTACGAGACGCCCTCTTGGCTGCATTTCAGGGGGAGATGAATGGCGGGATTATCGAGAAAGTTTAATCACCAGACTGTCTAACATTTTATTTTTCTTTTCTCTTGGTATATATATTTTTATTATGCTCGAGGTTCTTCGGGTGGTTATAGAAATGGTTGATCGATAGTGACCAGTTGCTAAGGAACGCATTCTCGCCCGTCGGAGTTGGCGATGTAAATAGCATGCCATTTATAAATCGGCGTGGCTGCGGACTTTCGCAAAGCCCATGTTTTTGTTGCCTGGAACGTGAGATAAAATGCTTTGATTGATTGAACGAATGAGCTTCGCGGGGCGTCGGTTCAACGCGGGAACCTGCGGAATGAAATTGAGCGGGATTTTTTAAATTTCTTAGTTGCTCGGGTGTGAGGCTAACGTGTTTTCAGCACCTTTCCACGTAGTTTTTATTTATTTGGGGTTTGCCTGGTGTACTGTACAGTAAAATCTCTGTACAACGAACTTGCAGGGACCTGTTAACAAATCTGTAATTACTATAGATTCGTTGTACTGTACATTCATGGTTTTCATAAAATTTTAGGCTGCAATTTTGTGGTGATACATACTGCCACGTGCTTTTAAAACAAGTAATTCAAGATTCGTCGCAATTTATGAGTCTCTCTAATGAAATGAAGACTAAAGTTTCTCAATATATATCACAGTACTTTTTTTATTGAACGTGCCTTTCTACGGAAGTGCTGTTTATCTTGAAAAATAAAATGGGACAAAATTACCTGTGACGGGGTAATTACTTCCGTCTGAATCAATTTATTAATTCGTGTTGGTTCATTCTTTCAAATAAGGGGACATTATTTTAAACGCATTGTTTATTTGAAAGAAAGACACACATTCTGAAGTGGAGCTAAAGAATTTTCAAGAAATGTGTTACGTTATGTATTTTTCAACACTAAATGTTCTCTAGAGAAAATTTTGCTTCTACGATTAAGTTGGAATGCCGCACTAGTTCAATTTTTATTTTTCTGCATATACCAAATAATCCCTATGGCTTATGGATACAATCAGGGCCAAACATTTGTTTTACTTGGATTAAAGCCTTAAATGAGATCATCAAAACGAGATTTTTTTTCTACATTGCGCCTGTGGAGAAATGGCTGAGGCCCATAAAAATTCATTTTGACGAAGTTTTCGTTATAGCGACATTGTTTGTAACATAATTTTTTTGTGTAACAATAATTCAATTATTCATTTTTCTAGTGTGTTACGAGCATGAAAGTGGTGCATCTCGTGTAATTTAGCAGTTTCGAAAATCATTCCAAATTTTGTTTCGACAACCGAAATTACGAAGATCGAATACGGAACATGCCTTGAGAATTAGACCCGAGTCATAATTTAGCACACGTAATATCAAAAAGATAAAACCTTATATTTCTCTGAAAATATTCTTGAGAAGTGTGTTCTCTTTCCAGCAAGGGTTGTCTTCAACTTCAGGGAAAAAAGGCGCTGTGAAATTTTCCCCGGTGATTTTCATCGGAAATTCTTTTGACCCCGGAAAACACATTATTATTTTTTTACTCAGCCTAAAATTATCCGGTTCAAGGAACGATCCGCTTTTTTTTTCTCGGGGCATTTCCGGCAAAATTTTACGGAGTGGCTTTATGTTCGTATGTAGAGCTCTTGACTTGTTCACGTGTTGTCGGAATGGTATGACGGAGGATAGAATTGAAGGTTCAGGGTATATGGTCCCGAACCCTCTGGAAAACAAGCCGAAAATTTCTACTGAACTAAAAGCATGCCCCCCCCCCCCCTTGTGGGGCATAAAAAGGCCGGACGCTCTATTCCGACAAAAACTGCAATAAAATATAAAAAACTCGCGGAAAAATTTTCGACGGTAATTGCGGCGAAGTGCCAGGGCAGGGGAATCGGTTTTAACTGCCAAGAAATGGGAGCGACGCGTGAAAGGAATCCTCTGTGGGCTTTCGGGGCGAAAAAAAAATAAAATGTTGCCTGAAATTTTCAGCTTTTTTTTCTTTTGGGCATCCTTTGATTTTTACTCGTGTGTGTGTGTGTGAAATGCATTTCGGGGAATGGTCGTGAAAGAGAGAGAGAGACGAAGGAGTGAAGAAGTAAGGAAATGTTTCGGATTTCCAGCGTCTTCAACGTGGCTGTCAATCGTAATTCCTGCCGAGGAGGTTACGTATTATCCTTCTCTTTTTTTTTTTTTTTTTTTTTTTTTTTTGGCTGAGCTTCGAAAAGGGCGATACGTTTCCTGTGTAGAGAATACGCACAGCAAATAATTTAAAAAAAAAAAAAAGGAAGAGAAAAGCTTCACTATGAATAATGCGTGTGTCTGACAGTCAAAACTTCTAGGCGTGATTCCTTCCGTTGAAAATCTTAGCTGTCACGTTCTGTCTGGGAAGCCTGAAAGCTTTTTGAATTCTTTTTTGAAATTGCTCCGGTGGTTTCTTTTTTTTTTTTTTTACAGAGAAGGCCAAGCCGCGAAGGGCTATACGAATCTTAGTAAACAGGGTTGAGAAGAGGTCTTCTTTCATCGTTGAATATTGTAGATGAAGGAAAATACCGTATAATTACTATCAAGTACAGACGGTTTTGTATTTGACGGGAGGAAAAAAATCCCGGAAGAGAATCGCAAGTGATCAAATTCTACGTCCCATTTTGAATGTTTTCTTTTATTGCACGAGCAGTTGAACCTCAAAAACTCTAACCTTTTCAAGTTCAATACTTCCTTATGTGAAATTTTCTTCGATTCCTTGTCTGAATTTCCTTAAAAATAATGCATCAGAAACTTCCGTAATTTACAGACTTCCTTTCTGAAACCTTTTCTGGACACCTTTTGGCTATTGTTCTATTGACCCAGGAAAAAAGAAAAGCAATAAAATGTATCTTGATACGTTTTTTGAAAAATATTGAAAGACTGATTGAGAAAACAAACCCTTGCATCCTTTCAACTCATTCGAGAATCAATTTAATGACCAGAACATCATCAATTTTATTTCCTGTAATTCTTTCTGTCCCCCTTGACAAAAATATTTTGTTTCTCTAACTTGAAACTAACCCAACTGGATATTTTTCTGGGCGATTGAAACAAAAGTTCCTCCCACTGGGAATACTTCAAGGTGCATTTACAAATGTCATTTGAGAACTTGAAAAAATGAAGAAAAATACTTGAAGATATGACATTCCTGTGTGGAAGATGGTTTGTTTCAAATCTGGTCTACTTCAACGGGAAAACCTTGCAATTTTACGAAGAGCGAACAAGGGTAAGTACAGTATCAAGAGACACATTTCATTTCTGCTTTCTTTTTTGTTTGTTTGCTGTGTGCTCCTTTTCCTGGTCTCTTTTTATTTATGCTGGCTTGTCTCCCGATGCGGTTTCGCTCGCTTTCTGACTGCTCATTCAAATTCACTGGGATGATCGATGAAATTGCAAAACCGACTCATTTATTTTTTGGTTGTGTTTTCCCCTCCTTAGATTGACAATAGATCGGATTGTGTGCTTGGAGCATGATGCTCGGTCGAGCGCGTGTTGCGTCATGCGAGGCGTGATGAGGCAATAATTTCTGCCTGGTTTCGGGCCGCGTAAATTTTCAATTCAGCTCACGCATGATGCGACACGCTTTTACTTATGCGCCTGTCGGCTTTTCGTACTTATCGTTGCGGGGAATTCGAAAGCGGATAATCGATTTAGAGGCATTGCATGAACGGTACTCGGGCCGGAATGGGAGTTCGGGATGCAGTGAAATCGTGTTACAAGGAACTAGAAGGGACCTGATGAAACTTTGTGATAGCGAAACGATTCCTTGAATTGAGACTCGTTGTTTTCGACACATTTTCGAAAGCGGATGGTCGATTAAGAGGTATTTTACCGACGGTGCCCAGGACGACGTATGGAGTTCAGCACAGTGAAATTTCTTTATAAAGATCTCGCAGGGACCTGATGGAAATTCCTCATTACGCAAGAATCCTTAAAATTGAGACTGGTTGTTTTCGACACCTTTTCGAAAGCGTATGATCGATTGAAAGGCATTTCCTTGACGATGCTCAGGACGACACATGGAGTTCAGCAGAGTGAAATCTCGTTACGAAGAACTCCCTGGTACCCGATGGAAATTTGTCACTACAAAATAATTCTTTTAACTGAGACTCATTGTTATCAACACATTTTCGAAAGCGGATGATCGATTAACGGGCATTTCATCGACGGTGCTCAGGACGACGTATGGAGTTCTGTACAGTGAAATCTCGTTGATTGAATTTTCCATGTAGAGCGAATTTTATTTCATTAGTGCACTCATTACGAATAACACGTATTCGTCGAGAGAGGAGGACGTTGCTTCAAAATGCAATATATTTGTTTGCAATCTGAACTATAAAAAAGCAAACAAGAACTATTTGGCAAGTTCAGGCCGTTTCAAGAAATGCCGGAAATTTTCTCGAACATGATGTACTTGAACGGGATCATTTTTCAATCAATGTTAATCTCGAACATGATGCGATTCTACCAAGAACTGTGATCAAAGCTTGATTTTTATCTCACGGAAATTACTGTACTCGTGGGAGTGATACTATTTTACAATGCCAGTTGACAAAAGATAGAGTTCATTGCGAAACGGAAGTGCTGAATGCTTTTTCACATTTGCCCTTGGAACGGTATGTCTTATGTAATTTGTTTAGATAACGTTTTCAACTTTTCCCCAGTGGTATGAAAGTGTTCATGAGTTATTATCGGGTTGACATTTTGACTGGGAACCTAATAAATACAGAAGTACCTTCATTTAAAAATCCAAATGGAAAAAGTCTCATATAAATGCGTCAGAAACTGGTCAATAGTGAGGCTTTTTTTAATGCATCTATGACATATTCGTGCCTGGGGAAACCCATTATTTTCAGAAAACCTCAGAAACCGAATGGGAGGAAATAAATTGTAAATTAAAACAAAAAGCTACTCTTCAGTGAATGCTGTGCTCTGATGTGGGGTTCTCTTTTTTTTTCTCGAGCAATTGCTTTCCCAGTGGTTGTTGTTGACAGGGTGCTGTGCAGAGGCTCAGCTGGGTTCAACACTCCGGTTTCACGCGCATTCCTCGTGATTACCAGCTTTGTGCTCTGGGGCTTGGTCGGAAATGATCTAAATCGTGCGAGACAAGCTGCTTGTGTGAAAAAAAAACACGCGAGGAAACAACGAGTGGTTATTTTCAAAAAAAAATTGTTCATGGATTTTTGGATGTTTTTTTTTCAGTGAGGTTTTCGTTGTGGAACAGACGAAATCCTCCAATGCTGTTCCGATTCTCCGAGTCCCCCAATGGTTTGAGAGGATTGTGTGGGATTCCATTCGGAATTTTCTACCTACTTCTGTGGAAAAAAATATCTTCTATTTCTGGACTCAAAAATACAATTTTAACGATTTTATTTTACTTTCAGCAATCTTTTTGAATGATATCGTTTCCTGGCACACGTTTCAACATATTTTTTTGACGGCCGTCTCAAACTTAATGATGCCCGAAGTACTGTTGTAATACGTTTCGTCCGTTCCAAAGTTTTTCTGAAGCGATAAAATTCGCAATATTTTTGTTTCGTGTTAACCACACCGTTGTTGCTCAAAAATTTTAAAAATGTGTCATTATCTTGAGTGTAAAATATATAATTATACATTCTTATCAACCGTTTAATGCAAGTCATGCTAATTTGAAAGTTGTGACTTGGACGGAGGAGAAAGCCAGTTCAGTACCGTTTAGAATTGACATGCGATTTTGACGAGTGTTCCCCAACCTTTTCGAGCCCGTGGACCGGCAAATTTCCGTGAAACTTTCCGCAGACGGGCAAAGTTTCGTAAAATGTTTGCAAACTCAAAAAACGTTTTATTTGACCGACTTTATGGCAGGTATTTAAAAAGTTTCTGCTTTTTTGCAAAAAATAAGTTAAGAACCAATGAAGCAGCTGTAGTGGAGTGCCTTCTAAAAATGAGAATGGTGGGATCGAAAGAAGGTTTCCCAGAATATAAAAAAATTGAAATAATTTATTTCGGAAAAGGAAAATGTGTCCGAAGTGTCGTTTGGAGAAAAGCCAGATTCAATTTTAATGAGATAATTTCAACTGCCATTGTCGTTCTGAAATTTCAGATGAACTTGAATTTGTTCGACGTTGATTTTTTTTAANTCTGTGAAGAAAAGTGTGAAAAATGTATTGTGTTCACTAAGCGTGTTTTTGCGAGTTCGTGACTAATCCGTGCTTCCGGGTGCACCCTGTAGTTTCAGCTACTCTGTTACCCGTTATTTAACGATCTTCGAGCAAATATGCAGAGAGCTTTAAGAAAGAAAATAACACACAGAGAACCCGCGAAGATTCCGTGCAAAGGAATCGTTTTTTTTTTTCGCGTTCAAGTGTCTGGCCTGATGATTATTTTACTATTATTATTTGAAGTTTCCCCTCGTACGGAAAATTGCATTTAGGAAACGTACTCCGGAGTACTGCACGAAATATTTTTGGCTACCTGCGGTTGATTCCGTGCGTCAGCCTCTTATCATTCACGAATTTTTTTTGTATTTTGTTTCGCATTTTCCATTGCGACACAGCTTATTCTTCCGATTGCAGACTGCGTGACATGAGGTCGACGATGTAAGGAAACCCAAGAGAGGGAACGAGGTTAAATCGGTACCTGGGTTTTAGGGACCGGAAGTTGACTAGTTTTCCTTTATTCTCGATCTCTAGTGTTCGCCCGAATTTCATGTAGGTGCTGAAGATGACTTGATGCTGCGAAAATAACGAAGGAACGTGGATGTATTTTTTTTCTTTTTGTTCGAGAGAATGTGCTGGGAATCCCTTTGCGATTTATTACGCGAAGAAAAAAGAATAAACGGGAATGACGTTTTATGCCGTATTTACTACTTTGTCGTAAACAAAATTGCCTCATACAAAATTAAGGTTGCATTTCATGTTCGACGCATAACGGCAATCGCGCAATAAAACTCCCAAAAATAAACCGATGCCAAAAAAAAAAAAAAAAAAATCTGCCGATTGATTTTTTTATAGCGTGATGTTTGTCCGGTGTGATTCAGTTCATTTCCCCCTCATCTGATTCCATTGAATCATCAGATCAGGATGTCGAATATTAACCACAACTTCGAAATATCGCGGCCTATTTTTGCATACACTATATCTTTGAAAAAAAAAACTGTAATTCTTCAGCCCTTCTTTTTCTCCTTGATGAACTGATGTTCTGTATGTACTGTTGCATTGTTCCGCAAGCACGAATATTTCCTTTTGAACCACGGAATGAAAAATCGAAGCCGGTCTCCCCGTTGTCACGATAACCGTGATCCGTCCTGCTGGCTTCGGAGCAGACAAAACGTCGTTTTCCAGAGTCCAGTTCCCGTCGTTATTCTTCATTATCCTGACTAATGAAGACGAGGAATGGGGAACGAAAGACAGGAAGAAAAAAGAACCATGTCCTGTGCCCCAGGGTTTAAACGAAAAAAAGAAAAATGTTCGACCGTGAGTCACGCGGGAAGTTTGGGTTTCGACACGCGGCGCATCCGGCAACCACGCATGGGTTCCGCAAAAAAAAATGAACGGATGGGGACAAACCGAATAAATTGCTTCACGACAGGGGAAAATGAAGCGAGACGAAAATTTACAAACTAGATGAATGGGACATTTTAAAGATTCCATAAAGAAGAAGAAAAAAGATTCTCTTGGTTCTGTCTCGTGTGAGCAGGGCATTCGAAGCAACACACGCATCGTGGGTCCGGGTCACCGCCGCAGTGATTTGTGAGTCAGGCGGGCGAGGTTTCGATCTGGTATACTTGATATTACTGTGACGTGCAACTATTAACTGTTTCTATTATTTTTTTCTTCATGGCCACGTTAAATTTTTCACGGGAAGTGCGTTTGAGCTTCAGTCGACTGAAAAAAAACTCCTGATTTTCGGCCCCAGCCACGGA
Organism: Notodromas monacha; assembly: GCA_905338405.1. NCBI lineage: Eukaryota > Metazoa > Arthropoda > Ostracoda > Podocopida > Cyprididae > Notodromas > Notodromas monacha. The sequence continues at coordinate 56,549 of CAJPEX010001001.1, forward strand.
TTTTTGAGTCAGACCGGCGAAATTTCGACTTGGGGTATTGTACTTCTGACTGAAATCCTTCAGAAACAATTTCCAACTCTAAGGCTTTCCTCTTGGAACGTCTGTCACTCGGATTATCTGGAGGCCTCGTGACTATTATTTTATTGACACAGGAAAGAGAAAAGTAATTGAAATATGTAACTGTTGATGTTAACATGACGTACGTCTTGTACTTTTTTTTCGAGAGCATGCTAAATTGTTCATACGACGCCTCTTCAAGCTTCGGTCAACTGAAACATAAAAAAATCTCCGGATTTTCGCTTTGTTTCGGCCGCATTCGCGAAGGATTCAGTTGCGAATTTTAGAAATCAATTTTTTTTTATCATGCACATGACCTTGCTTTCTTTGGTGATTTAAATTGTTGCATGAATTACAAACCAGACAGAAAGACACTTGAAGCTGATCAACCCTTGCCTGGATTAAAATAACCCTAAACGACTTGGTTCAAGCTTGCAAAAATTTGTCACAAGATTCAGACGCCGTCTTTGCATTTCCGGACTTGGCCTGAATCTGACTTTTGGAGGCTTTGATCTAGGCAAATAAGAATTTGTGTCGGGGAAAGAAAGAAGAATTATAAGAAAATAGAAATTGCTGATATTCTAGGTATTTAATAGTTCCTACATGAGTTGACAGGATGCTGAACTTGGAGGCAATGGTATATTTGCGTAATTATTCTTCATTTTCCTTTCAAAATGCATACAGTTACATATTTCTATTACTTTTATTTTTCCTGTGTCGATAAAATAATAATCATGAGGCCTCCAGATAATCCGAGTGACAGATGTTCTGAGAGGGAGAGCCTTTGAGTTGATAATTTTTTGATGCATGGTTTCTGAAGGATTTCAGTCATGGACTTGTAAAAAAAAGTCAAGATGGGGAGGTACAGTATTCGACTTGGGGGAGATTCGAACTGTCGATGGTCAGTTGTATCTTGAGCTTGAGAAAACAAACCAAAACGAAGTTCACGTGACTTATGGCGATGAGAATCGCGAAATTCTGAAATTCTGACGAAAAAATGAAATACAGATTTGGAGGGGTCATTTTGCGAGAGATTTTCCGGGGACAGACTGGAACCTCACCATTGCGACGTGTATGGAATTTTCTTCCTGACTCAAGTCGTTTTCCCCTGGAATAAAATCCGTGGTTTTTTTTTCGTGGGACAATGACAGTACCCCAAAGGTTGGGAAAAGTGAAGTTTTTCTTTTGTATATTATTCTTTTATTTTTATTTTTTTCGGGCCAGTTGAGGTCCTTCTCTTGCCTCGTTTCCAACTCGTCGTCAGTGTGGCTGGGCTGCATGTACATGGCCTCAGAACGAGATGCTAGTCACGTAAAACTTCATTTCAGCAACGATAACACGCCACAATCGCCAGGGCATTTGTCTCCACGTCTGCAGAGACGTAACGAGAAAGGCCGTATTTCTTATTTATTTATTTATTCTACATTTTATTCCTTCCCCCAACCTTGCATCTACGGCATTAACTTCATTTGTCGCGTTGTTATGTTTTACGAAAGAAGTCGGCACAATTTTTCCATCGATCAGATTTTCACGGATTGGATGATGAATCCGTCGGATGAACTTCGTGAAGTTACTCAGAGTTCTCGCTCTGAATAAAAGGATACAGTGGAATTCCGTTACAAGGAATCTCATTAAAACGCATTTTTTCTTGGTCCCGGCATTTTCCTATAGGCGTAATGTTATAAAAAATCTCTGAGCAAATTCATATTAGGCTGCAATCGCATTATAACAAGTTTTTGTCTATGGTTCATGTGTAGCAATGGGTCGAGTGATTGACGTTTAATTTCGCTTTGACTACTAACAACGACCTCGTCTTTAGGCAATGCAAATCCACTCAAGATTGAAGTTATGACTTTTTGTTTCCTTGTGCGAAAGAGTGAGGATCCGAAGCTTAACATTTCGAAACGTGAATATTAAGTTCTCGATCAATTGGAGTGTGAAGAACTCCCCGAGTGTCATTCCAAGTATTAATCGAGCGTCGGAGGAATAGTCACGAACTAACCGTAGAACGAACCGTTTCAGTCTCGCGTGTCTTCTTATTTGTCCGTTGCCCTCGTCACTTTTTTGTTACATTCCCCGACCTGAACTGTGAAAAATGAGGTCATTTCTAGATGATGGGATGGGGCAAAATCGTGACCGTAAAAGGGTACCAAGGCTGACGTAAAAAGCCTTTTACTCTGCGTCGGTAGGATAGTCATTTTAGTGTCTATTGTTCATCCGTTTTGTCTCCTTCTGGTTGGCACGATTTATTAGGGGCTTTTTTTTGCAGAAGCAAAATTGTCGTTTGTGCGAACACTGAGTTACGTGACTAATACTCCGATAAACTCGAAAATTTTGAAGGGAATAGTGTGGTATTTTGCCTTATTTGAAGGAGAGAAACTGCATTGGATTTGTGAATTTTTCAGCGTTAGGTTTTCCCTTGCCAAAAGATAATTGTGTTTGATAAAAGCAGTGAACCCGTTTCCACCGAAAAAAAAGCGTTAATAATGGTATATAATTCTTACGCGAATTGTTCGTTTCGGTTTCTAAATTTGAGTCGAAGAAAATGTGAAACATTGAAATAAATTAAAACCCTCACTATAGCTGTTTATACCGGATATTTCGAGTGTGTACTACTAGCCTAATTAATTACTGTACCATTTTTTTTAAATAGGAAAAATGTGGGTTAAATTCGAGTGTGCGCATTAATTTTTCCAACAATAAGGTATTCTATTTCTCTTTCAAGTGACTCTGATGTTAATTCCTTTCGATATACTGTGGCTTCAAATTTTTCCTCGGAAAATTAGGTTTCCTAGCTTCATTAATTCGTTTTTGGAAATACCATTTTCTTGAAAAAAGTACCGGAAGTCAAGTAATTGATTAAATGGGTTCGACTGGTGGTTTTCTCATGATGATAGAATTTAGTATTCTATGCATGTGTTGGCATCGGAATATTCTGAATGAAATTATATACGTAGTAGTACCCCGGAGGGTTTCGGTCGATTGAATTATATTTGTTTGTGACTTGGACGTTCATTTTACTTCAGAAAATAAATTGGATGCAAAACTGGAGTGAAAGGCGATTCTTGGCCGAATCCTCGCCCTTGCGCGAAAGGTCAGGTCAGGTTAGTTCAATGCGCTTCGTTTGGAATCGATAATGAAGCTATTGTTGAGGGAAGAACCGACAATGCCCGCATGATTTCGACATGTGCGTGCGAAATATAAAATCAGCATGAAAGGCGTTGTTGGCGTAGTCTTGAAGGTTCACCAGAAAATATACAGTAAGACCCCAAGATGCGGACGTAATTGGTGCATCAAGAGTGTCCTGATGTCGGAATGTCCCAAAGTCAAGTCTCATTTTCCCTTAGACTTCAATGCTAATGCATTCAATTTGTTCCCCTTTTTGTGAAAAATTAGAAAGAAGTCCTCAAACAATATACAGTACTGTAATAAAAATTGTTCCCCTCAACTTCAAGTTGTAGAAAAAAAAACAGTGCAGAACAACCACATAGAATCTGATCTTTTGGTATCAAAAGGAGATCAAAAAGCAAAGAAAAAGAATAAGTCTTGCTAGAATATATGCACGGATGATACAAAAAACTCAGCAAAAGAAAAAAAATCTGCTTACTTTTGATTATGAATTATAGTAAATTTATCATAAAATATTTTTTCACTCTTTGTGAAAATAAATTGCTTGATTTCTTCAAAAGGTATCGAAATTAAAAAAATAAATTGTTTGGATTTTTGGAAAAATCTCTCAAGTATCCCTAAATCAATCCAATGTCCGGATGTTGGGCCTGATTTGTTCGCTGTGTCGGAGCGTCCTCATGTTGGATCATGTTTTCCCATAGACGCCAAAGCAAACATATTTAATTGGATCTCCACAAGCAGTTTTTAATCCTTATTAAAGGGGGCTTTTTACCTATTTTGAACAAAAGAAGCTAAAGTTCTACATTTTTATTGACGTATTCTTTTATTGTAACTTAGTCTAGAATGCCGTAGTTTTCCTGCTCAAGAAGCAAAGAACATAAGGTCTTGCTATAATTCTGCTCTCTGCATGGCTGATGAAGAACAAAACTCCGCAGAAAGAAGCGCGAAATCAGTTTTTTTCTGATTACGAATGAGAGTTAATTTTTAATGGAATGCATTAAAAAAAAATAAAATGAACTACAGTAGGTCAGTTTTAAGCAAGAGATATCAAAATGTTGCAGAATAACGTTTTTAAATTTTCGATAAGCATTCGAAAAAGCCCCAGCTCATGAAATTTTCTGGACATTTTGAGCTGATTTTTCGAGTTTCAAGTGCCCCTGAGTTGAATCGTCCGTATGTCGGGGTCTCGGTGTGAAATTAACAAGAACGAGGACATTTCGCTACTCCTAATTCCCCCAAAAGCTTGAGGACTCTCGAGACGTCAGTGCAGTGAGTAAATGGATGCGAGTTGAGTTCCTCGCTGGCGACGTGATCCAGATACTTATCTGGGCTCCGTTGCGAAACGGGCCCTGCGGGCTGGGGAAACGCCGTCGTCGTTGTCATCGTACCCATCTCTTGGCTGCCTGTTTCGGGAGTCATTTCCCTGTTTCGAACTTGCTGCTTTGCCGACTAAACTGAGCTGCTCTTCATTCGGACACTTCCGAGCTTCGCGGCGAAGTGAAAGCATGCCAAGAAATTAAAAAAAGTAAAACTGTTCAAAGAATACCTCAAAAAATTAAATACCGGTAAATATTGTACTCTTGAGACACTTGAACTCTTCAATTATCCAGAAATGTAATTAAACTGTCCAAATTGTCTTTAATTCTGGAAGAAAAAGAACAGCACAGTTCGTAATTTCAACCGAAGTCACTTGAAATGGACATGCGTATCATCCGGAAAAATCCAACAGAAGATTTGCTAGGCGTAGAAAAAAACAATAAGATGTATGATTATTTGAATGCCAAGGAATCCAAAAAAGTTAAAAATTATAACTGTTCGAAGAACTCCCCGCCCCCCCCCAAATTAGATAAAATATTTTTGAGACAACGTTGAACTCTTCACTTATCCGGAATTCGGGAAATGTAATCGAACTGTCCAAATTTTCATTCATCAAGGAAGAAAAAGAGCAGCAAACCTCGTAATTTCAACCGAAGTCACGAACACGTAATGTACTTCCGTTTGATTTGGGAAAATATACGACTGAAATTTTGCTAGACTTACCACAATAATAAATTGTTTGACTTTGAATGCCAAGGAATCCAAATAAGTAGATAAGGGAAACTGTTCAAAGATTTCAACGGAAAAAGCTAAAAAATGTTGAGATAAATGTTGAATTCTTATTTAACCGGAAATGGGATTAAACGTGTCCAATAAGTGAGCTTAAGAGGACGAACTTGATACCAAACATTAATGTTCCAATTTCTGGAATAATCAGAATCTCAAATACCGTGTAATAATGCAGTCTTACTTCTTGCGTATTTTTTATTTTAGTAGGTTAATTT
>CAJPEX010001002.1:0-71458 GCA_905338405.1 Notodromas monacha
GTTCATGTCGCAAAAATTGCGTAATTTGGCTAGAAAATCGAGGATTCTTGGAAAATCGCGTTTTTCGAACACGAATCATTCAATGAAAATTACATATTCCATTTACCTTTCGTCAATCGCACCAAATAAAAAGTCGCTATGATTCTTTCGCATATATAGGCACAATTTCTCAGACCTCCCGATTTTAAACGGACTGATGCGTCAATAATTTTAAAATCGAACTTCGTGCAGGAATTTGATTGGAAATTTTTCGAAAAGCCGAGAAACCATGGTTGGTGAATTGCAGAAAAAAGGCCACAAGTTTCCAATCGAAAGCCTGATGTTCTGTAACAGATGAAAAAAAGGAGCGATAAATCATGCCTTTTCCGTGATGAGGAAATGAAATGTTATTCGTACAGCAGATGTTGGATGACATATATATAGTATAAGAAACCTTTTTCCTTTTGTTTTTTTCGCCGCGCCCAGAATAAAAGCTGTGGTCTAGAAATATACTGGATCACAATTTCCTTCGCACATGAGATTTCAGTTTAAATTGTTTTTTTTTTCCTTCTCATTCTTCCGGCACGATCGTGACAACACCATCGAATTATTTTTATTCCCTTTCTGTGATTCCTATTAGCCTCGCGATGATGAAACTGCACATTCCAGGAGCACAGCGCAAACGCTTTTACGTTTGTCCACGCCCTGGGGGCAAAAAATGCTGTTGGCAGCGAGTGATCAGCGACTTGCGATCGTACAAGTGTGGAAGAATCACAGCGATTACTGCTGCTGTGATTGACGAAACGTAAATAAATGAGAGATACAATGTATATACTCGAAAGGGTCATCATTGCTGAATAATGCGTGATAACCTTCTTTCTTAATAATTCATCATTAATTTGCAGTTCTTTTTTTATGACAGGATATTCCGGCCGAAATTCGTAACAAGGAAACGTATTCTTCCAACAGTCTCAGAAACAGGACCCATTCGAGAAAAAAAAAAAACAGAAGAACTTTCTCTGCGAAGGGATCATCACTGTTTAAGGAAGTTAATGAATTCAAGCACGGTAAATACAGTAACAGGAATTAAGGGCGGGGAAATAATTTTTAAACTCGAAGAGATCAACATTAAGAGATCCGAGCTTAAATTATTTTTTCCAAGTCCATCATTGATTTATGACTGGATTTTCGGGCCGAAATTCGTAGATAGAAAGATATCATTCCGAAAATCTCAGGAACATGACCCAATGGAATAGAACTGAAGAACCTTCTCTGCAAAGGAATTGGATTTTCGAGGACCATCATGATGACTTTTTGCAACGTGAACCAATCAAGGATAAATTTTGTAAACTCCAAAGGGCCATCATTGAATATTACGCGATCATCATTTATCTACACCCGGATTTCAGGGCGAAAATTCGCACACAAACAAGGACTATGTTATTTATAAAATTTAAAAATCAAGACTAGATTCAATAAAACTTGTAAGGTTTTAAAGTTTTTGTGTTGGAATTTTACAAGCCTTACACCTGTAAAGAATTGGTTCAATTTGCTGAAATAAACCTTGTCGACTAATTAATCAGGAGTAGAATTAAAACACAGTACTTGGCCAGTGCGCAAACTGACCAGGGAACTATTTCCCCACTAGCGCTGACCTTTTCTTTTCTCTCACAAATTAATACAAGTGTAACAACAATATACACTTTCAAGTTCTCGCAGAAATTAGAATTTGAATATTCCCAGGACTGGGTTCAGGAGAATTTTTTGGCATACACAATACACACACACAATAAGCGTTCCCAAAAATTTTGACAATATCCGAACTAATAAATTAATTTGCGTAAGTTTTTCTTTGGTTCAAGTTTGAAAAGATTTCAGTAATGAAAGTTCCAGAAGATGGAAAAAATAATATTCACACCAAACTTTTCACAAGTATAGAAAATGAAAGAAGGCTAGTACGCTTTAGAGCGCTTCAAGCTAAGAATAGTTTTTAGAATTTAAAGTCAAGATTACACAACACTTCAGTCAATTTTCACAAAGTTTTGCAGATTCCAAATTTTTGTAAGAGTCCACACAATTCCCAAATTTGGTTAAGTCCGCAAAGGTTGCCGATTTTGGACAAGTCCGCAAATTACAAATTTCAATGTATGCAAAGATTATCCGCAGCTCCTTCAAAGTTTGACTGGTAGTGTTGCGCAAAATTTGGGGGGTTTTATGCAATTCCCCCGCCCCTTTTTGGCGGGAAATTTTTTGGTTCAAAAACACCCAGGTGCTGGGATTTTCAAAGTTAACAAATTTTGCCAGATATTGGCAGCTGTTGACAAATTTTGCTGTTTTTGTTCTTAAACATGGTTTTTTCCCGGTTGTTGGGTACAATTTTATTATCTTTAACAGAAGATATATTTTAGTGCCAATTTCTGTATCTTTGAACATGTTTTTCCCGTCACCGGGTGTTCTTTTATTACCTCGACAGTAATTTTTGGGCGCCAGAGGACTGCCTCAGAAGATTGGTTTTTGGGAGGGGGTCAGGGGATTCTGACAGTTTGTCATTGTTTTTGAACTTGTAAAACAGATTGGTTTCCCTGAAAGGGGAGACTCTTCTGGACTGTTTTGCCAGCAACTGGCAATATTTTATTTCGTCTTTTAGAGCTAAATTTTTCTGGGGGGGGAGATATTTTCTTTTTTAGGATTGTGCCAATTTTTACAATTGGCTCGTGTTGCTTTGATTCCCGGGAACGGTTCTTGCTTCAAGTATTCTTTTTTCAGGAGATTTTTGCTGATGTTTTTCTTTGGCTAGTATTGCCCCGGTTCCGGGGACAGTTTTTCTTTTTTGGCGTGCCCCTTTTTCTCCTTTTCAGGATTTTGTGAACAGCTCCGATTGCCCCGGTTTTTGGGGAGACAGTTTTTCTGACTCTTGTCTTTTTTGGCACATCCCGAGATGTGTCAATTAAATTACAAGTCAACGGACCCCTCTTTCTTTGTGGCAGCGCCCTTTGCCGCCAAACAAATTTTGCACAAAACTGAAGTAATTGTCTCTGCAAAGGTTACGGATTTTTCTGAGGAGGATAATGAATTCACGCTACGTAAATACTGTAAACGGAAACACAATTTCTAAACTCAAAAGGCTCGTCATTGAATAGCAAGGGATGAAATTATTTATTCACAAATCATCATCATTGATCTTAGACTGAATTTTAGGGCCAAAATTTGTGAACAAGTGAAAAAGATATTATTCCTACCATATTCCAAAAACCGCAAAGAGAAAAGGAAAGAGAAAAGCAATAGCAATGTACAAGTGAGACCCTGAGATGCAGACATAATTGGTGCATCAAGAGTGTCCCTAAGTCGAGTCCCACTTTCCCTTAGACTTACATTATCTAATTTTTAATTGGTGTTTTATGCACAAAATACTCACTGTAATTCCATGAAAATAAAAATTTTCCCCCAATTTAAACTGATTCAATCAATATACTTGAACACAATATGGACATTTGGGGAATTGAATACTGATACCTCTGTACAGTACATAAAAATGTTGGCATTCTCTGCAAAAATAAAATTCAAGTAAAAAAGAGAGAAGGAAGCCCCTCTATGTTGGAGGTAATTTTTAAAATTAGCTAAATGGATGGTAAATTGGAGGGAGAAATACCCAAGAACTTTTCTTACATTAATTTTAGGACTGGAAATATCTGTTTCTTGATGTAACTTGGCCTGAAATGTATTCACAATTTTATCACAAAATGTCCCTATGTTGAGTCAGTGTCCTCATGTTTGACCTTTTTTACTAATTTTTTATGGGAAAATAAGTGTCCCTATGTCAAATTGTCTGCAGGTCAAGGTATCTGCATGTGGGGGTCTCACTGTAACTTTATGTGCTTTGAAAGGAAGTGAAGGGCTAATTGGGCAAATGAACCCTTGCCTCCAACTTCAGCATGCTGTAAACTAATTTAAGAAGCAATTCAAGGCCCAGAATATCACCACTTACAAATTCTTGCACTTGTTCTACATTTCTCACAACAAAAATACTTGGTTCCCCAACTTGAAACCACTCTAAATCACAAGGTTCACTCAAGATTTCCACAATCAAACCCCACTTCCCACCCAACCCAAATCCACTCAATGACATTTCAATCACTTCAGAGCAGGAAAGCACAAATTGCTGTCAAAAATAAAAGAAAATACAATACAACATGAAATACAACTGGACATCTGACATGTATGCATACACTCATTCATTCCCGGACATTGGTAACAAAATATATGTAAAAAAAAACAAACTTCTCTGGTGAGATGACATCCGAAGCCTAGCGTAATTTTAACAAGGGTTCCACGGATTCGAAAAAATCACGAGATTACAACATTGGCAACGAGAAAATAAATTGCAGGGTCTCTTCATTGAATTCCTGTACTTGTAAATCTATCTTAAGCTCATTTCCATCAGTATGAAATGCTGGGCATAAGAAGAGAAGGTGCTTTGGTGATGCACAAACTAATGTATTTTTGCTGCAAGTGTTAGAAATAAAGTGTTCTGTTCATTCATTCATTCATTCTCTAAATCAAAACCTCCCCAAGTCAATTTTTTTTCACTGATCCCCTGAAATTCAACTTCAAGGGGTTATTCGACTGTACAGTACTGTACATAGAAAGTAATTTCGTAAGAAACTTCAAAACCACACAATCTGTCTCAGCACATGGGATCGATGGAAGCCACTGAATATATAAGTGAGGACACCAACTGCGGCTTCCCTTCATCCGGCGGGGGGGGGCCCCCTAGGAAAAAGCGCTAGGCAATGAATTTAAGCATGCAGCGCCTGAGCCAGCAACCAAATTATCGCTGCGATCATTAGTTTTGAAGCACTCGGCTCTACATTCAGTAGTTAGCACCTTTTGTAGAATTCCCCGGCATGCCAGCGGTTATTCGACTGAATAGACGAAGGGACCTGTTGAGCCCCCAATGTGGAAACCAGCAATCAAATCCTTTCGATTCCATCGGTTCCGCGGAGCATGAAGCAAAAAAAAAAAAAAGCATTACCTCCGGATTCCCGATCAGATTTAAAGTCCAGCTCTTATCTTTTATTTTCATGTATCCACTTCCGAAAACATATTTCTCGTTTTACGAAATGCTCAGCACTTCGCATTATTGATTCATACTAAAATACTTGCACTGTATATTCAACTGATGAAAGAACATCAGGACTCTCCAATAAGTCTATGTGTATCAGAAACAACGCGAGAGTGAATCAATCAATATATGATGCTTTTTCACGGAAATGGTAAAAAAGAGCTTCTTACACGAATAACACACAGAATTTAATGAATTCTCGAATGAAGAAAAGCAGCATAGGTTTCAAGAATTATTCTTCACAGACACTGGCTGATATTTGATTGATTGGAAAAAGGGATTCTCGTTCAAGATGAAGATTGTGCAATTCATCCAGGGACCTTTTTTTTTTAATTGAGGAAACTCGAACAGAGACATGAATATTCAGCGAACCACACATGAATGAGGAACCGAAATATAAATTGTGGTCCTCAGTCACGGGTACCGTATTGAGGAATCTTGAGCCTGGTTTTCCAAAAGTTCCTGCAATTTTTTTTTTTTTTTTTGCTTTCGGTGGGAGGCAGGAGTAATCTTGTCAGGCCCTACCTTGTCAGACTGGAATAATCTTATGTCAGACCCAACCTTATTGTCAGACTGGAATAATCTTGTCACAAGTTAAACTTGTCTGGGAATATAATTTTCAAGAATAGCCTAACCTTTATGAATTACCCAAAATGTCAGGACTTCAGGGATTTTTGGCTGTACAAGGTTGGTCCGGTTGTGAAGTGCAGGGAGATTTTATTTAAAAGTTTGTTCCAGGAGAGGCTTGACAACAATAATTTGGTGATGGAATAACAAAATTATTCCACAAACCACTTTTAGCTTCAGTTTCTTTAGAAATAACTTGGACAAATCGTTTGAGACGGGCTTAGGTTTTTGTTGGACACAGAGGAGGTAAGGAATTTGAGGTTCCACCTCAATAAACCATCATCCTTTGTTAAACCACCAAAATCATGTGACACATACATTGGCAGGGTTTGACTGCATTAAAATATGCAATGAAAATAATAATGCAAGACCCCACATGAGATGGTTTCTTCATGAATTTAGACTTTGCATGTAATTTTTACCAAGTCTCAGCATCCAAGCCTTTTGGTTAAGGAGCTGTGGAACAACAGCTACACTCCAAAATATTGTGTCAAATAATAAAAAGATACTATCCTTGGTCTGCCCGCCATTTTGCACCACCCCCTCTCCTCTCTTCAGCACCCAACCCCAAGGTATTGATTGATTGTGGTTCCCATTTCCAGTTTTAAAAAGTTTAAATCTTTGTCAAACACTCTCCATGGAACCAAACTTCAAACTTGTGACTCTACTGGAAGTGCAGTGAAGTTTCCCTATTTCCCTATTTCAAAGCTAAAAAAAAACCTCTTATATTGATAAAGTTACAGGCAAAATTGTTTAAAAATCCATAAAATAAGATTGGAAGTATATCTAAAAAACTAAGCCCAATTATATTCATTCATTGAAGTTCATAAAAATCTTTGCATACATTTCATATCAACATAATAAGCCCAAGTGTGGCTTGACAGCTTCAGCTATTGCCAAATGATAAATACATTAGGTTTACAACAACAATTCCTCAAATTTGTAATGAGTGAAATTAGGTTAATTTCAAACCAGGTGTGGCCTATTTCAGTTCAGAAGACCATCTCATAATGTTTTCATACTCGCACTTTAGCATTCTACGCTTATTCATTCCAGCACTTGATCTTTCTTCACTTAATCTTTCGCAATGTGACCACATTTAACCTTTTCATTTTTGCATCTTTCTCAACAGCTCTGAACCCTTCCTCCTGCGAACAGAAACCACTTAAGTATAATGAGATGCACAGACTCCTTTGCCCAAGCTTGAAACAAATGACGCTGGTTTTGCAAAGTTGTTTGCTGCTTTTGAGTGCAGACTACTGTAGTGATAAGATGACAGTCCGGTCCAATAAAAAGCATTCGGCACAATGACTGCCATAATATCCTCGCGGAAATGAATTTTCTTCATTTTGCTAGACATTATTCATCGCAAAATTCCGACTTCATTCTTATGCGATACATTTTGTATCTATCCTGTCAGAAGGTACACATTTGCGATCTCTGGGAGAGCAATACGAATTTGAATAATTCTGCAGACTCGCCAGTATAACACCTCTTCATAAATTACGAATACGCGTATTTCAGCGCGTGATAAATAATAAATTAATGGCCCTGAATAAGATGAGCAGGTGCTCGGAAACACAAAAATTGAATTGTTTCACTGCATAAAAAGAAAATTATAATGACAGGCTGTATAGGATATTAAATCATCACGGTGAGGAAGAATGGTAATTTTTTCATACTTGAACATTTTTATTTCTATTACTTATAAACTATTCCCACGAAGCTTTTTTAACCGTGTTACGACTTCATAGTGGTCCTTTATACGTACCGCAGTATTCTCATATATCATTGTGTCTTTTTACACTTGTGGTGTTTCGACCTTTAATTACAGTTTCACATTATTTGAGAGGGTTTCAAAAATACATTAAAATCTTGTTACTGTACAATGAATTCATAGAAATGAGAAAAATATATTTGTTGTAAAAATGAAAAAAAAACTTGTTGTTACATAACTCATTTAACATTGCAGCTATTGGGAAGGGACCTAAAAATGACTTTAATGTAAGCAATTATTCGTTATAACAAGATTTGTTGTGATAAAATTCTCCTGTGGTTAAATTCTGGTCATGAAACCAAAATTTGCGATAAAACTATCAAATGAGATACCTGTTTGGGGTCTTGGACAATTTCAAACCATCGTAAAATACTGTACCAATTTTTAAAATGGGCCTGTCCTAAGTCAAAGCAATAACATTCTTTGCAATTATAAACCATTTTCCAAACTAAGGCACTTTCTGCTGACTGGGTACCAAACATACCAATAATATACAGAACTGCAAAATTATTTTCCTAAAAGTTAGAAAAAAAGCAGGCTCTAAGTGTCAAATTATTTGTCTCACCATATACAGTAATTTCCAAATATTTTTTGAGCTGCACACTTGAATATTATTTGACAGGTACTAAGGTATCACTGGCTTTTTTGTAAGCGCAAAATGTTAGCGTAATACTTGTACAGTAACCTGTTTTAATCTCAAAATTTTCCAGAGGAAGCCTTTTACGCAATTTAATTGTTTGCTCTCTGGAATATTTCGGTGTAGGAGAGTTCTATGAATTTTTATCGCAATTAGAATCAGATTAAAAGTCACATTGGGATTTTTCGTTTATTTAAAAAATTAACCAGTAAAATTTTGAACTCGTCAACCTTGAAATCTCTACCGACGAAACGTGAAGTTCACACAAAATATACCCTCGTAGAAGTACTGCATTTCCTATACACACGGAGATTCTAATCCAATGATTCAATTCCCGAATTTCTGTGACAACAGGTTCGGATTTTCTGATTAGCCCAGAAGCACATCAAGCAGTCTTTGACCTCATGCGAAACAGAGGCATTGATGGTGAGCAACTCCGGTTTCATCATCACCCTGGCTTCATCAGCTGTTGCTTCCAACCACGGACGAAAATCGGTGTAAAAAAAAATATCGGTAACATATAAGAATGCTGTCACGTCATCGAACCAAATCACTCCAACGGGAAAAACCTCTCGGCTTTCTCCACAAATTACCTCATCTGTGTTTGAAAAAAAAAGAAGAAAGAGGAACAACAACGCTGAGGAACTGATTGCACATTCCAAGCACCTGATTGCTTCACCAGCAGCAGGATCAAACAATGAAACAATAACTCCAAGATCTCTTCAACTGGCTCGCTGCTGCTGAAAACAGAGAGAAGATGAACCAGCGTCGTTTAGCGTATTAAAAAACAGAACAGAAATTGCGAAATGCGTGCTTCAATCGAAAGTCGATGTTGAGAAGCCTTCCGGAAAAGGAAAGGGGAACGAATAATAATAAAAGAAGAAGAGAGAATTCCGTGTACGCGAACCGACTTCCTTCATAAAACGTCGACCGCAAGCGTGAACTCACTTGCACCAAGCGTGAGACCCGAGCAAAAAAAAAAATACTCAAACGCGCGCATGAGAAAGTTTATTGCCAATATTGTACAGTTAAATCTATTCAAGTCAAACCTCGACGAGGGACCAGCAGAAAAATTCCAGTTAGGGAGGCATTATTGTGGAGGCAAAAAAAATAAGATTTACAGGAAATTGTAATTGGTGATGTTCTTGGGCCTTAAATTGATTCTTGAATGAGTTGACAGGAAGCTGCAGTTTTTAATTTGCCCAATATAAGTCTTTAAAATATTTTAAAAACACATCAAGTTACATTTTCAGTGTTTTTTTTTCTTCTCTCCTGTGCCAATAAAATAATAGCCAAAAAGGCCGCCAGAAAATTTGAGTTATGGAGGTTTGAGAGAGAAAGCCTTTGAGCTATTGGGAGATTTCCAACGCAATGTTTCTAAAGTAATTCAGACGGAGACTTGTAAAAATTCGACACAGGAAGATTTGCGTCTTCGGTAGGCTCGAATTATCGAAAGTTGCAACTGTACAAAACGACGACTTACTCGATCGAGCCACAAATCGGCGCGTTCGAAAACAGCGCGGGTCCTCAAAATCTTATTTATAACAGGTTCATTTCAAAATGGCTGATATCGTCATTTTCTGGGACAAAATTCTGCTGGGAACGAGTAGGAAAATTCAGTACAAAATACGCAATTGCAGATTTTTCTGAAATTCGTAGATACAGTTGTACCTTATATTCCCATACTCAAACCTCTTCAAGTCAAAAACATACCCATTTCGAGTCTGATTTCGAACGTANATTTCAGCACTGCGTCAATGCCTAAACTAAAATTGTGATGGAAACGAGTGCGAAATACGCAATATACAGAATCACGCATTTTTCACAAAATAATAACTGTAGTTGGACGTTTCTAACTGAAAAAAAACCTCCGCATTTTGAATTTCATTTAGTCTCTGTCTGAATCACTTCGAGAAAATTTTAATATGGACTTCCCGAACTCGATCGAAGACTTCCCCTTCATTTTATATCTGCAAATCAAATTTCTGGTGGTCTTTCATTTATTATTTTAGGTACCCGTAAAGGGAAAGATCAATAAAAAAGTAATTTGATGCTTTTCTGAAAGAATTGAGTGACTAATCGGGCAATTGTGCCCTTGCCTCAAAGTTCAGCATTCTGCCAACTTATTTATCCAGCAGTTTAAGACACAGAACATCACCAATTGTATATTTCTGGTAAAATGCTGGTTCCTCAACTGGAAAATCCCCCAAGGCAATTGTTTATGGTCACCCCTTGTGTGCTTTTGAAGAGGTTTGATTGTACATTAGCATAACAAGAAAATGAACTAACTTCAAAATGCAATCATCAATTTTAGGAAAATGAATTAAGCATTTTCCATGCCATTGTATGCAATTCTTTTATGAAGCCCAAAAAATTCTTTCAACAGCACAAAACAAAATACACGTACACCAATCAAGGCATCAAGAATATGTGACAGAAGTGCCTTCCAGATTGAATACACAGCAAATGAACAGATGCCTCATGAATGCATAAAAAAATATGCTCTGAGCCTATTTTCATGATGACAACACTCATTGGAGTAAAGTTTATGTTAAGTTGGAGACATATTCAGACTAAGGTTCTCTGACCGTTTTTTATTTTAATTCCTCCAAGACTCAACCTCTTTGGTGGTAAAAACTGAGTGTGTCTTTCTTAACTTCCTTGAAGAAATACCGTAAATGATCTTCATTGGCCCAAAACTACATTTGCAGAGAAGTTGAAAGGATACTAGCCCAGATAAAAAGAGTTCAATTACCCAATTATTCCTTCACTTCCTTCCAAAAAGTACGCAGTCACACTTGCAATTTGATCCTTGCCCTGCAATTTGACCTGCTTTTTCTATTTTTTTGTGTATTTGTACTTATATTTTGAATTTGATGGAATGTCTTGCAATTTAACCACTTTGCAATTCTACCCTAGTTTGGCATCGGATTAGGGTTGAATTGGGAGGTACCACCTGTGCTCTATTGCTTCCCTCTTTCCTCTGTCAAAAAATAGCCAAAATGCTTCCAGAACATTTGAATTATTGAGGCTTATAGAAGGAAAGCCTTAGAATTCGGAAGGCTTTCAATAAATGTTTTTCAAAGGGAATTCAGACAGCAACTTGAAAAAAGTTTGACATAAAAGGTATTTGACTTCAAGAGAGGTTCGATTTATGGAACTTTTAACTCCAGCCAATGTTCGCCATTTACTGTCCGCGTCAGTTTGACACCAGAAGTTGTGGAGAGCCGAAAGAGGTGTTTAATGGAGTAGACACAAACTTTTTTTTTCTTCTTTCTCCTTGTTGTTGCGACTCCTTGACTAACGTGTAAGGTTCGTGGACTAACGAAGTGGTCGTCGTCCTAGTTGCAATGAAACAATAACTCCAAGATCTCTTCAACTGGCTTGCCGCTGCTGAAAATAGAGAGAAGATGAACCAGAGTCGTTTAGCGTATTAAAAAACAGAACAGAAATTGCGAAATGCGTGCTTCAATCGAAAGTCGATGTTGAGAAGCCTTCCGGAAAAGGAAAGGGGAACTTATAATAATAAAAGAAGAAGAGAGAATTCCGTGTACGCGAACCGACTTCCTTCATAAAACGTCGACCGCAAGCGTGAACTCACTTGCACCAAGCGTGAGACCCGAGCAAAAAAAAATACTCAAACGCGCGCATGAGAAAGTTTATTGCCAATATTGTACAGTTAAATCTATTCAAGTCAAACCTCGACGAGGGACCAGCAGAAAAATTCCAGTTAGGGAGGTTTCTCGAGTTAAAAAAATAAGCATTATTGTGGAGGAAAAAAATTTATTTCCAGGAAATTGTAATTGGTGATGTTCTGGGGCCTTAAACTGATTTTTTGAATGAGTTGACAGGAAGCTGCAGTTTTTAATTTGCCCAATATAAGTCTTTAAATTATTTTTAAAAACACATCAAGTTACATTTTCAATGTTTTTTTTTCTTCTCTCCTGTGCCAATAAAATAATAGCCGAAAAGGCCTCCAGAAAATTTGAGTTACGGAGGTTTGAGAGTGAAAGCCTTTGAGCTATTGGGAGATTTCCAACGCAATGTTTCTAAAGTAATTCAGACGGATACTTGTAAAAATTCGACACAGGAAGATTTGCGTCTTCGGTAGGTTCGAATTATCGAAAGTTGCAACTGTACAAAACGACGACGTATTCGAGTGAGCCACGAATCGGCGCGTTCGAAAACAGCGCGGGTCCTCAAAATCTTATTTATAACAGGTTCATTTCAAAATGGCTGATATGCATAAGTATGTTAGGACCTCCTCACATTTTGGGATAAAATTCTGCTGGGAACGAGTAGGAAAATTCAGTACAAAATACGCAATTGCAGATTTTTCTGAAATTCGTAGATACAGTTGTACCTTATATTCCCATACTCAAACCTCTTCAAGTCAAAAACATACCCATTTCGAGTCTGATTTCGAACGTATCAAAAAAATCATTAGGTTCGAAATAGAGCAAGGAAAAAAAACACGAACCCTGCATATATACACAAAGCAGACCCAAAATAAATTTCTACACAAAAAATGCGTGTTTTCTCTGCGCAGTTTTGAACCCGTCGTCTTATTCAACTCCCGCGCCGTTTTGAACCGCATCAAGCGCACCTTTCCACTCGAATCACCATCCAAGAAAAGAAAAAAGAAAAAAACCCAAAATAAAACCACCAGAGGGAGTGAGTGCTGTGGACTTTTGGAGGAACTAAATTCCGCCGCAATGAATCGGACTGCTCTTATTATCGTACACTGATCCCATGAGAGAAACAAGGTTTCGGGAGCAGGTGAGAAAAAGAGCCCCGCGGGGGACAATACAGTACAATACATGCCAGGCACAGTATATAAGTAAGAGGAGGAAGGAAAAATAATAGTTTTATTTTTTCCTTCCTCACTCTCTGATGGCTTCAACAGCACGGAAGAACGACCCGCATCATTTTTTTTTCTCACCACCGCAAACATCGCCATGGACTCGAGTACTCGTCGGATACACATTCACACCTCTTTGCTCAGTTGTACTGATTTACAAAGAGTTCACGCCGTCATAAACAGCATTCCTAACCCGCAGGTTCCGACAACGGGAATCTCTCTCTCTTGGCAAGTCGTGGTTACGACAGCTGCTGGTAGTAATTAGAATATAAATATTTTTTTTCTTTGAAAAAAATAAAGAAAGGCAGAAAGAGATTCCCATTCATGTCTTCCAGTACACGCTTCTGTTTTTTTATCACGGAGAAGAATGACCGGTGAACCGGTCAGAAGCAAATTAAATTTTCCAGAGACTCGTAAAACCATCGAGAAAAAAAGGGGAGGAAATGTACGCGAATGAAAAAAAAGGCAAAATGAAGAAAAGGGAAATTAAATTTTACAATACTGCATAAAGATTTCGCATTACTTCCCATCATTGTACTTCTCTTCACTGAGCTGAGCTTATATATATATATATATATATATATATATATATATATATATATATAAGCTCAGCTCAGTGAAGAGAAGTACAATGATGGGAAGTATATATATATATATTTCAACAAGCGCTTCTTGAATCAAAAATTTTTGAAGAGGAATTTGTTTCGTAACCATCTTTTTCAAGACACCCATATGAAGAATAAGTACCATGAGAACATCCTGCAATATTTTTGAAATACTGTAGGTTCTGATGAAATATTTTTCAAAAATTACTGCAATTTCTTCTTTCCAGTTTTCAAAAAGTTATTTTCATGCCTCAAAAAAAAGTTTTGAAGGGAAATTCTTGAAGCTACCGGGAAATTGAAAAAAACTACAATTTAAGAAGTTACTGGAATTTCATGTTTTAATGTTCCTTTCTTGGATTTGCGAGGCTCCGAAATGCCTTGAAATCAGAGGAAGACATCTTGAAAATACATTTATGACACTTTTGAAAATCATTCCACATTTTAAAAATGTATTGCACCAAAATTCTTTCGAGGGTGCAATTTTATTCTAATAAACAGAGAAAGATTTTGTACAAATAATTACTGCAGCAACGTAACGTATCATCGCATATAATGGCAAAAATTCAAAGACCTGATACGATAAAATCATATGTATTAGCCTTTTCTAGTTTTTTTTTTCAACATATTTTTTCTGTTATTCCAACCGATTTTTGTAGACTGGCTCGTCGAGTTGCTGTATTAGCCTATAAACTCCAAAGGAACGAGCAAAGAATTCGAAAAATGTGTCAAATCCTCCCAGGCTTTCAAGTACTGCCTCGTGAATATTTTTTCAACCGCGAATGACGCTTCTCATTTTCCTATCCGATTTGTCACTGTCATAAAAAGCACTCCAGATTCTCAACAAAATTATCAGGTCATCATCAATAGAAAGAGTGACTAATTTCGGTCAATGAACTCGGAAAATCGCGCTACGCTTCAGAGGCCTTCGAATTCAAGTCGATATTAACCTTTTAACGAGTTAAAACCGTTGATGATATCAAACGTAGGTATAATCAACAAAAACTTCGTACGGACACGGCATGATTTTCAATTTTAATTCCTCATATAAAATTCGATAGTGAATCAAAAGCATCACTGTCCTGAACAATCTTGCAATCGGACCATATTTTCATGAAACGAAAATAGAAAAAAAATCATTCACTTCCTGGACACGGTTCGTAAAGCCAACGAGATTGCAATGATCAGGCAAACAATTATTCCCCACCAAAGTCAAAAGAAACATCTGACAAGAAGAGTTGAATCAATGTTCTAAAAGATTTGAACATGAACTGTTTCTGAAGCTTCAATTCGTTGGGGAAATCTCCAAAACATCTTATTCCCACGGCAAGGGAAAGACACATAAACACATGCAGTGAGTAATCTTGTTGCATCCATTGTTCTTGTTGGAAAAAACTTTGGCAAGCCAATAATTAGGCGCAAGACAAGTAATTCTTCTTCTCTAATCCTTTGAAAATTTTGTAGCTTCTGCTGGAGCATGTGATCCAAACCCAAAATTGGTTCCCAGGCCCAGCAAGGACATTTCTGAATAAACTATTATCTCTCTTGTCATTCAACTCTTCTTTCCCTGATTCCTAAATTCTCTTGATGAACGCACTTGCATTCAAGTTGCAAACCCGAGCAGATCTCTGCTGTGTAGAGAAGCTTTTGCATATTGTGCAAAATCCTGAACAGCAGTGAACTAAAATTCCTATCTTCAAAATAAACCATCTTAAAATAGGACAAAATTGTCCAGGCCGGGCCAGGCTGCTCAAAAGTGTTTTCTTTCACTTCTATTTGTAAGATTCTATAAGCACTAACCTTCTATCTGACAGATTTTGTCAAAACCAAAAGCATCTTTCCAAGCATTTGTTTGATTGAAAGAAATCAATTCATATTACTCTCTTTTCCTCTCTGTGAGATTTCTCAAGCACACAGTCTTTTTCTCACAGTTCTTCCACAATATGTTCAGGTTGGGCCCACATCAGTTGGGTTGCATTTTCAAAATTTCTGATGCTAATTGAGAAAAAGTATGCATTTATCTTTGTCATCAAGCTTCTATGTAGCTCAGCGATTCACTATCTCCGCTAAACCCACGAACATATTTCTAATTTTAATGAATATCTTGATTTGTGCCAAAGGAAAGTCGGGCATAGTTGAAAAAGTGGGAGAAATCTTGGCATCATTACGTCTTCAGAGATGGGGAAAGAAGACGTTTCTGGTTTTCTGGGAAATCAGTGGCACTCAGAAGATCGATTCTTGTCTCTCTCTCTTGTCTGTTGAATTAGTCGAGAATGAATCTCTTTGGGATTTTCTGCGGAAAGGCATAAAAAATGCACTTTGATTTCTCAAGGAAACAAGCCGAATATCACCAAAGAGCCAGTTAAGGTCAAGCGTGGAACTCGAATTCGCAAGAGTTTCTTTTTTTCCTATCACGACACGACACAACGAATCTCTTTTGCATACCAGGTCATTTTCAAGGCCGAAATTGGGATCAAAACGACATAAATATACCAATGCACCCAAAAAAAATGAACGCTTGAAAAATTGCCACAGGTGAGCTTCATCTGCCAAAGACGGTATTCAGTAAAAAAAAAATCGACGCGAAGATAATATTTAGCAGGTGTGATACGAGAAAATAGGTACTGTACCAAATAATAACCTATAGGATCGCGAATTTAAAATATTCCCATAAACTGGCCCCTTTCGTGTCCGCTCTTTTTTCAATTTTACAAGTAAAACAAACATATCTAGAATAATATACAACTGCATTCACCAAGGGCATATACTTGATAGCGTCCAGCGAATATTTCTAAAAGAAATATTCACGGGAAAAAACCCATTTTCTGAAGCCATTCCAAGTCAAATTCGTGACGAAATTGGACGAATATCTATCAATAGTGGAACGAGAAAAATTGGAATCGAATAATAACCGTGAATCAAGAATTCAAACGTAGGGCCGAGAAAAATCCACCCCGTTCGATTATGCTATTTTTCGCCCCGAAATTACGAAGTGCGATGAATCAAGAGGAAAATATTCGGCGTCTGCAAATTGAACCTGCATGCCTGCATCCCAACCAGTAATTTTTGGACACCTGCACAGAGAAACAAATCAAAATGAGCCAGAATTCTCGGGCTCCCTTTATTCAATGCCTCGGAAATGTCATGAAAAGTAAAAAAAATAAAGCGGAGACCTGGAAAAAAATCCTCGGCGGTCAGAGAAGAAATCAGTGAAAATCAGTCTGTTATTATCTTGGACTTAGATACAGTACATTCACTACTGAACATGTTACACTGCCTGCTCAAAGAAAATAAATCAAAAACCGCATCATTATTGCGACACAACTTGTACAAACTCTTAATCAAGACTATATACCAAGAACAACTTAACCTTATAGCATCCATTTCTTCAGAAATATGAATGAATGAATGAACAGAACACTTTATTTGCCGCTTTTCAGCGTTCACAAGGTACAATCAAGATTTACACATCCAAACCCCCTCCCCACCCAACCCAAACCCTTCCAAGACATTTAATTACGTCAAAGCAGGAAACAAAACACAAATTGATGACAAAAATAAAAAAAATATAATCCACAAAATACAACTGGACATCTGACATGTATGCATACACCCACTCATTTCCTGACATTGAAAACAAAATAGCAATAAAAGTTTATTTANAAAAAAAATATAATCCACAAAATACAACTGGACATCTGACATGTATGCATACACCCACTCATTTCCTGCCGTTGAAAATAAAGTAGCTGTAAAAGTTAATGTAAAGCACAAGGTCATCAGCTTGTTTCTGTATGAGGTTTAGCTGAATGAACAATTTAGAGAGAATCTTTGATGAGAAATCATATAAGGCCAATAGTTTATCTTGATCCTTAAAGATTTCAGAAAGAAATTTATTTGGAAATAAACAATTGACTTCAACACATGCATAAATGCACTTTTTGTGTGTGTGTGTGTGTGTGTGTGTGTGTGTGCCATTTCCTCTTCATTCGCCTCAATATTTTCCACAGAAATACAGTCACGATTTCGCAACAAAACGCGTTCGTCGGTGGAATCATTCATCACGGATTGACCTCAAAAGCCACTCAACACCGTGATGAGCGCCGCCATTAACCTTTGGACGACACTTTAAAAGCGGGGGCTTCGGAGCGACGAAGAAAACTTTGACCCCCAACACGAACATTTCCCTTGGAACCAAAATTTATTTCATTTATTTTTTGTTCCTCTCCTCTCCATATCTCTTTCATGCGTCAAGTCCGAAAGAGACGAAGTGCAGGTGTTGATGGTTCTATCAAGGATACACGTTCATTATTAATGGCATTTCCCTCAGCGACATTCGTCGGGGCTATAAAGGCATTCTGGCACAGGTTCAAAGGCTGCGCAAGTTATCATTCAGCGATTCGATGCGTGCAGAAATTGCATATACGAAACACGTCTGTGTAAAAAATAAAAAAACCCCAAGCTATACAATAATTTTCCGCGCGATAATAAATTTGGCGATTCAAAATATAAAATTCAGGATTGAGAAAGAAACGCTCGCTATTCTCGAAGACAACCGAAGGCACGAAAAGCGGGCAACTTACACGAGATTCATCGGAATTTCCTCATTCCATGTTGAAAAGTGTACCTCGTAACACGTCGTAATCCATCAAGGTACAGCATTAGAATATGACAAGCACATATAATTCAAGACATTTTCATTGCATTTCAGAATTTAAAAAAAGTACTGAATATTGAATTGCAGGGAAGTATCAGAATATTCCTCTCGTATCGATGCTTATTATCTTCCAAAAGAACTGAAGGATTCATGAGACAATCCACCAAGAAAATACCCATGGTAAAATTTGTTCAGTATAGGTGAAACGATTTTTTTTTTTACCATGGGGGTCAAAATATTTTTTTTCCAAGGGCGAAAATGCAGAGATGAAGAGTCATTGCTCGACGTCACAATAGACAATAATTTTCAATCTCCCTTAAAAAGATGCAAAAATAAAGCCATGATGCAAACACTCATCCAACGCAGCAAAATATACTGAATAATATGCAAATGTATGGTAAAAAAAAAAAACAAAGAGATAGACAGAAGAAGACCTTGTCATGAACAAATGCCCAAAAACAATCTCATCATGAAAAACAGATGAGAGGCATTCGAATTTTTGTTTCGCAAACCTGTCCTTAAATTTATGAATATTCTCTTATCAAACAAGGACAGAATACTGTGAATCCCATTTGTCATTTGCTCAACCTCTGATTTTCTTATTTGAAAATCCCAAGAATTAATTGTACTTTTTTCAAACATTTTTGAGAAATTCGTCCAGAGTAAATTCCTTTTCAATAGTTTTCCCATTTTAAATGAAAAAATTCAAAGTAAATTCTTTTTGATGCACGCAATCACAAAGCTTTAGAGGATGTTTGCAGGGTGAAGACAGACGTTTAAATTTTAAAATTCATGCTTCGATGCACTGGTGAACTATCTCTCTACAACAAAACTCAAGGGACCAGAAAACAATTCATAGTAGAGAAAACTTTGTTGTAGAGCATTCCTATAACATGGGGAGTCAACTCGATGGAACCACAGAAAACTTTTTATACCGATAAACCTATCGTAGATAAAATTTTTGCTGAGGGAGTTCACCTGTATTCTAAATAGCAGCTTCTTTGAACTTTGAAAATTGTATAGAAGGGACTGCTGCGGGCCGGATTTGGCCCGTGGGCCGTACTTTATTGAACAGCAATTCTCAAGCTTTACTTTATACAGTTAGACGAACTTCTCTCATAATGAACTTCCTCAAAAACACGGAAAAAGTTCTTTAACCGGGGTACCAACGCATGCATGACTCTGTGAATGAAATGGCCTTCATTTTCCATGATTCCTTAGTGCATGTGGTCGAGAGTCCACGAATATTTTAATAAGCCTCCCGGTTCGTACATAGGTTATCAGAAACTCAGGACGAATTGGTCCTGCATTCATCCGATCCTAATCCTTCTGGGCTGAACGAGACAGGTTTCATATACCCTTCGTATATTTTGGTGCTCGCGGCCGACTATCCGTCTACCCACGCCTGTCTCAAGAACTTGATAAATCCACTAAAAAAAGAGAGAGAGAAGAAACCACACGCACACTTCTATAATACAGTACAACGAATAAATCCTCCACGCCTTTTCCCAACATCACTCCCTAATGACGCTTCACGTGCGTTCAATCCGATCCGTTCATCAGGGAGGCAAAAAATTCTCGAGTCTAATTCGAAAAGAACCGTTTGTTTCTTCCGTCGTAACGTTACTACGCCCAAAACTCGAAAGGGGTTTAACCGCACTGTTACTCCATTCTTGTCTATATGGTATACTTTACATGCCCGCATGGCAACAGGACAATTAGCGTCACGGGCACGCACAGGCGCAACACAGGAGACAACACACACACACAGCACAGTCATGTTGAATAAGAAGGAAAAAGAATTCACACCATTTCACGTATCACGAGCAGACGAAAGAGCCGAAAAAGCCCGTGAAGCAGGTTCGGAATCCAAGGGTATGTTAAAAAGCGCAACTTAATCACTCCCACGTAGGCATAACGCGAAGGCGTTCGACGCGGACGCTAAATTAAAGACAACGCCGCGCGCGTTCCGCTAAGCCAAGATTTCACGTTGCACACCTATTAATCGTGTTCTCTACCATATCCAATCCGTTTTCTTTGCTGGCAGGAGCCTTGGGAAGAACACGGGAATACTGTAAACACCAGAGCGAAATGCGGAGGGCATTCTGCGTACTTATATTGTTTCCTGCTTGAAATATACTGCAATATACTGCTACACTATATTGAGGGAATGCGGTGCACCATCAGGGTCTATTTACAGCCGATGGAAATACTGTACATCAGTTGAACTTGGATTACTCGAACCCCCGTTATTCAAATACGATATCTCCCTACGTCGAATTTTTTCTCAAATCCCTGTCTTGGATTCCCATATAGAAAGAATGCATTTAAAAAAATCATATCGCGATTTGACAGAAAGGCTTCCTTCTCAACTCTCCAAAACTTGAATATTCTAGAAGTCTTTTGGCTATTTTAGTATTTTCTTGACACAGGAAAGATAAGAACAATAAAAATAACTGTTTCTGTTTCTAAAGGAAGTAAATGACTTGGGCGAATGAACCTATGCATCCAACTTTAGCATCCTGTCAACTCATTTAAGAAGCAACTTATAAGGCCGCAGAATATCACCAATTACGATTTCCAGCAATTCTTATTTCTTTTCCCCAATAAAACTACTTGCTCCCTTAACTCGAAATCTCCCCAACTCGAACTTTTCTTCTGGTTTCTTGAAGATCAGCCTAAAGAGGTTTGACTTTTGATGCATCTTAGGATATTGGAGTGCAAAACTGTAAAGGCCCGGATTCAGGAAGTGAGGTATTTTCCTGGTAAAAATCACTGAATCATGGAACAGACCACTGCAAAAATTAGAGCTCCAAAAGAAGCGCCTAATGATTTATGTTCTAAACCGCTTTTCTTCGTTGAAGCCTTCCGAATAAACATTTTCTTTCAAATTTTTGATACGGATACATTGAAAAACTTCCGGCGGCAACAACAGCAGTCGAACTATAACCCAGGCCTACAGAAAATTAAACATGACATCGCAACAGATTACGGTAGACTAATCCAATCTTGCACGGAAATACTGTAACCAAACCCAACACATATCCAGCATAACTTAAATTCATCAGAATCGAAGTCATGTTACAGTCACTATACCCTCACAAACCTGTCTTAAGCGCGCGTTTATTGCACTAATATGTATAGGTTATTGAGACTACTGATGGTGATATTAAAAGTGCAGCTTCGACGAGGGTCAGCTTGAATAAGTTTCAATGAGTGACTTATCTCTCCAAAACAGCACGTCAGCACCACTGAAACTGCTCTCTTTCATCTTAAATTCAGCACATTGAATGTCGCACCTTATTCCCTCATTACGGTAATTTGAGAAGTTGACGGATCTTATTATAAAGTCCCGCGAATTTTATGATGATAGCAGAACCGCATGTAATTATCCGAAAAACATGCACGCACCGAAACGAATTTGCATAATCACCGCTGCTGGAAGTAGCACTTCGAAGTCTGCTGTAGTAAAATTCGTTTCAAGCAATATCACCAGCACAGATTAAACGATGAAGCACGGAGATTAACTACACGTCACCCAGGAATCAGGAGAAAACTTTAGGATACAAGACACAATCTCACAGATTTGAATTCCAAATGCTGTAGCATTTGCTCTACAATATGCTGGACTAACTGCTGTATATGATCTACTTCGCTCATTATGATCAGTCTCAACTCTCACCTGCAGCTGATGAAACTCCCATGATTCGATCTCATTCACTACAGTATTCTACTTCAATGCTCACGTGAGTTCGACTGAGCAGAACGAAACTCGTCATTTTTGTCAGAGATTGCGCGGTAATCCTAACGAGAGTTACGAGTTATTATAGCACAAACTGGGTCAGCTAAAGTACTACGGTATAAGCTGTACACTGCGTCCCGTGAGTTCGGTGATCAGATACGAAGGAATCCCACTTTCCTCACTTCAGCCAAGACATCAAAAGAATGCGCACCATACATGACTCGCTCACACAGAAGGTCACATATTTCAGAAGCCAGGCCGGGAAGGAACTCACAGCTTGAAGCGATCCGCGCGATGCTGCACCTGAGGAGAAACTAACGATCCGACGCGTTTATAGGTAGAACAGACCTAGGGCAAGAAAATATGAAGAAGACAGGAGGAAATGAGTCAAGAAAGAAAGTGGCGGTCACAGAAGTGGCGGTGGTGGTGGTTCGCCGGCGCGCGCGCCGTTATGACTGGCCTGAACGGACAGCAACCGATCATCAGCTGGACGAACCGTAATCCGGAGGTTTGAATCTCGGTCAAGCGGACTGGGAACAATGCTCAGCGTGGAAAAAAAGAAGGTTCCAAATAAAACAGCAGATAGCTGATTGAAAAGGTAGGACTTATACCAGTTATACGTGTATGGTATATAGAACTCACGGTTCCTGGAAGTCAAAACAGCAGAATCGCTCTGCGGATGATTCATATGATTAAGGTCTCTTCCATTATACCTGATGTACGGCCAGGTTAGTTTATGGCATTTATGGCCAAGTTCTGTCGGGGATTTTTTTGTGCTTTTTTCAGTACTTTAGTCGGGTTACTGATCCTTCAGTTAAATGTCGCGAAAAAACAACATTATTTGCTGNAGCGCAACTTAATCACTCCCACGTAGGCATAACGCGAAGGCGTTCGACGCGGACGCTAAATTAAAGACAACGCCGCGCGCGTTCCGCTAAGCCAAGATTTCACGTTGCACACCTATTAATCGTGTTCCCAACCATATCCAATCCGTTTTCTTTGCTAGCAGGAGCCTTGGGAAGAACACGGGAATACTGTAAACACCAGAGCGAAATGCGGAGGGCATTCTGCGTACTTATATTGTTTCCTGCTTGAAATATACTGCAAGATCGTCACTATATTGAGTGAATGCAGTGCACCATCAGGGTCTATATACAGCCGATGGAAATACTGTACATCAGTTGAACTTGGATAACTCGAACCCCCGTTATTCAAATACAATATCTCTTTACGTCGAATTTTTTCTAAAATCCATGTCTGGATTCCCATATAGAAAGAATGCATTAAAAAAATCATACCGCAATTTGACAGGAAGGCTCCCTCCTCAACTCTCCAAAACTTGAACATTCTAGATGTCTTTTGGCTATTTTAGTATTTTCTTGACACAGGAAAGATAAGAGCAATCAAAATAACTTTTTCTGTGTTTCTAAAGGAAGTGAATGACTTGGGCAAATGAACCTTTGCCTCCAACTTTAGCATCCTGTCAACTCATTTAAGAAGCAACTTAAGGCAGCAGAATATCACCAATTACGATTTCCTGCAATTCTTATTTCTTTTCCCCAATAAAACTACTTGCTCCCTTAACTCGAAATCTCTCTAACTCGAATTTTTCTTCTGGTCCTTTGAAGATCAGCCTAAAGAGGTTTGACTTTTGATGCATCTTAGGATATTTGAGTGCAAAACTGTAAAGGCCCGGATTCAGGAAGTGAGGTATTTTCCTGGTAAAAATCACTGAATCATAAAACAGACCACTGTTAAAAATTAGAGCTCCAAAAGAAGCGCCTAATGAATTATGTTCTAAACCGCTTTTCTTCGTTGAAGCCTTCCGAATAAACATTTTCTTTCAGATTTTTGATACGGATACGTTGAAAGACTTCCGGCGGCAACAACAGCAGTCGAACTATAACCCAGGCCTACAGAAAATTAAACATGACATCGCAACAGAATACGGTAGACTAATCCAATCTTGCACGGAAATACTGTAAGTCTGTAACCAAACCCAACACATATCCAGCATAACTTAAATTCATCAGAATCAAAGTCATGTTACAGTCCCTACCCTCACAAACCTGACTTGAGCGCGTTTATTGGACTAATACGAGACTACTGTACTGATGGTGACATTAAAAGTGCAGCTTCAACGATAGGGTCAGCTTGAATAACTTTCAATGAGTGACTTATCTCTCCAAAACAGCACGTCATGACGTCAGCACCACTGAAACTGCTCTCTTTCATCTTAAATTCAGCACATTGAATGTCGCACCTTACTCCCTCATTCCGGTAATTTGAGAAGTTGACGGATATTATTATAAAGTCCCGCGAATTTTATGATGATAGCAGAACCGCATGTAATTATCCGACAAACATGCACGCACCGAGACGAATTTGCATAATCACCGCTGGAAGTAGCACTTCGAAGTATGCTGTAGTAAAATTCATTTCAAGCAATATCACCAGCACAGATTAAACGATGAAGCACGGAGATTAACTACACGTCACCCAGGAATCAGGAGAAAACTAGGATACAAGACACAATCTCACAGATTTGAATTTCAAATACAGTACTGTAGCATTTGCTCTACAATATGCTGGACTCGCTGCTGTATATGATGTACTTCGCTCATTATGATCAGTCTCAACTCTCACCTGCAGCTGATGAAACTCCCATGATTCGATCTCATTCACTATTCTACTTCAATGCTCACGTGAGTTCGACTGAGCAGAACTGAACTCGTCATTTTTATCAGAGATAGCGTTAATCCTAACGAGAGTTACGAGTTATTGTAGCACAAAATGGGTCAGCTAAAGTACTGAGGTATAAGCTGTACACTGCGTCCCGTGAGTTCGGTGATCAGATGCGAAGGAATCCCACTTTCCTCATAAGTCGGTTCTGTAGTTTTCTTACGCGTGGTATGTACTGAGCGAGTGTGTCTTCCAGTGTATAAAGTCTTCGGTCCGGCCCTTCCTTGAGTGTCGAACTTCGCTAGGCGCGCTACGACGTGGACTCCAGAAACTAACGATCCGACGCGTTTATAGGTAGAACAGACCTAGGGCAAGAAAATATGAAGAAGACAGGAGGAAATGAGTCAAGAAAGAAAGTGGCGGTCACAGAAGTGGCGGTGGTGGTGGTTCGCCGGCGCGCGCGCCGTTATGACTGGCCTGAACGGACAGCAACCGATCATCAGCTGGACGAACCGTAATCCGGAGGTTTGAATCTCGGTCAAGCGGACTGGGAACAATGCTCAGCGTGGAAAAAAAGAAGGTTCCAAATAAAACAGCAGATAGCTGATTGAAAAGGTAGGACTTATACCAGTTATACGTGTATGGTATATAGAACTCACGGTTCCTGGAAGTCAAAACAGCAGAATCGCTCTGCGGATGATTCATATGATTAAGGTCTCTTCCATTATACCTGATGTACGGCCAGGTTAGTTTATGGCATTTATGGCCAAGTTCTGTCGGGGATTTTTTTGTGCTTTTTTCAGTACTTTAGTCGGGTTACTGATCCTTCAGTTAAATGTCGCGAAAAAACAACATTATTTGCTGAAGTTTGTCACATTTCATCCCATGGTCCCTCCTGATGGCCTTTTTTCCTTGAAAACTGAATACAATTCTGTACATATTAAGGATTTTCTAATGCATCAGAAAATCAGTACAATATAGTGCTTGTCATGCATATGAAATAACTAAATGAAGTTCACTCTTTCTTGAAGAAGAGAATCAATGAGTGGTC
This sequence comes from Notodromas monacha, assembly GCA_905338405.1. Taxonomy (NCBI): domain Eukaryota; kingdom Metazoa; phylum Arthropoda; class Ostracoda; order Podocopida; family Cyprididae; genus Notodromas; species Notodromas monacha. The sequence continues at coordinate 25,738 of CAJPEX010001002.1, forward strand.
TCACAAAATTTTAAAAATATAATTGATGCTTGTTTGTGCAGATAGCAGTCAATTCATGTAGTGGGTCCTGGTGCCTCAATTTATAAACTGATTCATTCCATCAGGTTTCCTTAAAAATTTTTCAAACAGAAATACTGTACTCTGCGTTTCCAAGCTGCTCCATTTGTCATCTTTGTTGGTTGAATATACAGCAATGAAATACTGTTACAAAACATGAAGCCAGCACTGCGACCAGCAAATTAAACTTACTTTCTTCTAAAGTAACTCATTTAACATTGCGGCCACTTGACAGATATCTAAAAACTGACTTTTTATAATCAATTATTTGTTATAATGAGATTTCTTACAACAATGAGATTTTCAATCCTGGTTATTCATGGTAAACATAGGATAGTTACTGTAGTTGTATATGCATACTGACATTGATCACATCAGAAATTTATATTGGTAACAGATTTTGCACCAATAAGTTGTTACCTCCAATTATAGAATACAATTCTGTACATATTAAGGATTTTCTAATGCATCAGAAAATCAGTACAATATAGTGCTTGTCATGCATATGAAATAACTAAATGAAGTTCACTCTTTCTTGAAGAAGAGAATCAATGAGTGATCTCACAAATTTTTAAAAATATAATTGATGCTTGTTTGTGCAGATAGCAGTCAATTCATGTAGTGGGTCCTGGTGCCCCAATTTATAAACTGATTCATTCCATCAGGTTTCCTTAAAAATTATTCAAACAGAAATACTGTACTCTGCGTTTCCAAACTGCTCCATTTGTCATCATTGTTGGTTGAATATATACAGCAATGAAATACTGTTACCAAACATGAAGCCAGCACTGCGACCAGTAAATTAAACTTAATTTCTTCTAAAGTAACTCATTTAACATTGCGGCCACTTGACAGATATCTAAAAACTGACTTTTTTATAATCAATTATTTGTTATAATGAGATTTCTTACAACAATGAGATTTTCAATCCTGGTTATTCATGGTAAACATAGGATAGTTACTGTAGTTGTATATGCATACTGACATTGATCACATCAGAAATTTATATTGGTAACAGATTTTGCACCAATAAGTTGTTACCTCCAATTATTTTCAAAAGTTCAGTTATAAATTACCCAGCAAACGAAACCCTTTGTGTCTTTAAATTGTTGCTTTCTTGAAGAAAAAGTCTAATATGAGTCTCTGTTCCTATTGTGTTAGACACTTTCACTATAAATGACGCAATAACCCTTCATTATATTGTCAATCATGGCTACAAGTGGGGCTTATTGCATTGAGTAATTCATTAACTTGATGGGTTGAGATTTTCAGGAAAATGCGTTGGCACCATCACATACTCAATAACCTATCTTGAAAGTTCAGTTTAACTGATGCACCAAGTGTATGTCCAGACATTGTTGGGGTCCCTCTGATGGGTGTTCAAGCTTGCGGTTTTCCCTGAGCTCTGAATGTTCCCATGATGGTTGATGCGCGCGGGGTGACATCACATGCAACCTGGTACGAAACGGAAACGCGATCTCAAACTAAACTTTATAACCCAATCACCTCTTGTTCTTTTTAATCTCTCAATCAACTTGATTATCGCAACCCGTCGTAAATGTCCAATTTAGAGGCTTCGAAGTGTCACAAGTGGAACGTGGAATGGTCATCCATGATGCTAGAACCTCGATCAGTTGATGACGCTTCCCTGATGGCGATCGATGAACGCAGGCTCTAATTGGAAATTAACGGGTTCCAATAAGGGTGCACTCGGAAATCTGTAAGTAATATAATAAAAATTTCTAAAAAAAAGCATGACATAAATAATAGGCTAAATTTGGGATGAAACAAACGTGTCCGCTTACTAAAGGTCGTTACATGTTTTGGTTCTCTTTTTTCGTCACACAGTAATGTGGTAGCGGTGACAAAATGATAGTAAACCGAACAAAAAAAACCAAGTTAATTCTGATTAATTGTAAAATTTTCTTTTATCTTTGAAGGATAATCTTTTATATGCACTTGATGTTGTCAGCAAATTAGGTCTGTTCCCTTCTGCTTTGGCCGAATCTGTCTGAAATATGTAATGTTAACACAAATTTAAAATTATTTTCCACTGGAGATGTTTATTTCAGCTCCCAGAGCTCACGAATTTTGGCATTAGCTAGGTAACTGATGGCTGGGTTGATTTCTCAATTGGTAAAAAGGTGCACCAGCAAATAATTAAGCTTATAATTGAGGTCATCATGAGACAAACTTTCATCATGCCAGAAGGAGTCACACATACAGGAAGGTATAGTAACAAAGATTTCAGATATTCACAGCCATTTGGTAAAAATTAAGTTCAAGTCATTGTCACTTGTATTTCATCTCTTGATAAGGGAAGCAGATCATTTCAAGCAAAAATATTCAAGTTTCCTTTTGCTTGTCAGCGTATTAAGATGCCTCTATGTTTCAGAGATTTTTTTTGGAACCATGGTGATATTTCTTTTGCATTTTTATTAACGAATCTTTCATGGATTGACAAATGAGGTACATTGAAAAGTGCTGGGATAATTTGTTGGTGCTTCATTTTTGGCCCACGTTGTATATAAGTTGTTTTTATGAGACAATTTCCATCAAGAAACATTTCAAAACAAATGATTATATTCTAAGAATACAATATATTTCAAGGACATCTTATGAGGTGTGAATTTTGAAAATACTTATGCTTCATAAACAATTCACATTTTTCATGAATGAATGAACAGAGCACTTTATTTGCTGCTTTTCAGCGTTCACAAGGCACAACCAAGACTCCTGCATCCAAACCCCCTCCCCACCCAACCCAACTCTCCCTTAAAGACATTCAATCACTTCAAAGCATGAAACAAAGCACAAACCAATGACAAAAGCAAAAGAGAACACACTCCACAAAATAAAACTGGACATCCAACAGGTATGCATACACCCACCCATCCCCCAATATTGAAGACAAAGCAGCAGTAAAAGCTTATTTAAAGCACAAGGTCTTCAGCCTGCTTCTGTATGAGTTTTAGTTGAATGAACATTTTTCATTCCTTCATCAAAATGAACAGGGATAAACATTCACTGGTGTCCCCCAAAATACTGTTGTTTTCAAGTGCATGGAAAGAATCCCATCCTTTGATGGTTGAGTAAGTAAGCAAGAAATACTGTCAGCATGGATTAAAGATTTGCAAAGGTTATGCATTTCTACGTATCATGTCAACTTCTGCAATTGAAAGCATCAGGAACACATCCATTGGCACAATTTTCTTCTTGCCTTAAAATTGCTTGCCAGACCAAATCTTGAAATTTTTTAGGTAATGAATCCAGCATTTCCTTGTGCGAACTGCTTCATATATAGGTGAACTTCATTCAAAAATCATTCAAAATCACAGTGAATGCAATATTTTTCAGTAAAGACGCACAATTTCACCCCATCAGAATAAATAATGTATTTTATTATGGCTCGATAACTCCAGCGAAAGATTGCAAAATTCCCACTTTTTAGGGTAAAAAATGCCCGCGTGTGCAGAAATTACAGTCAAAACCAAAAATGAATTCCCGAAAATTTAAACTCATTTCCAAATTCGTTGCTCATTATTTCTGGTGCAAAAAAATCGGAAAGGCAATTTTTTGGAAATTTTGTAGTGATCGTCAATTTAATAGCAAAGGCTAAGAAAAAAAGCACTATTTGATAGTCGGAGAATTTCGTTTTTTTTTAACTGGAACCAGGTAAATTGTATGGTATGCATTAATGCGCATTCGATCATAAAGCTGGAGAAAATTGCGATTACATTTGAAAAATTTTTTGGACATTGATGGCTCTTAATAACCTTTGGCAAAAGCATGGAAATGTGTATTTCCCTTTTTCAATCAACTCAAGTGACTTTGAATAATTTTAAAAAATTGAATAACGTTCATGAAGTTCAATATAAAGTGACTGTCAAATGCCTAGGAAAAATACAGTGTGATCCATTGATGCCATCATTCCATATTACAGTATATAATACCTTACACAGGGAACATAAATTTATTTTCAATTTTAATGCTGTAAAAACCTCTACAGGTGGACTCTCTCTCTACAACAATCTTGTCAACAATGATTTTCACATTAAAAAAAATTTTTGTGTTCCATGGGTCCTCTTCCCATGTGATATAGGGGTTCTCTACAACAAATTTCTATCTACAAAAATGTTTTCTCTGATCCCTTGCATTTCATTGTAGAGAGAGAGAGTCCACCTGTATTTCTAAAATTTTTATTTTCTTTGTCAAAGGTAACATTGCTTATTTATGCAACATACCACAGAGCTGCATGTATGCAGTATAGCCATCATATATACACAGTTGGCGAAATAATTTTAAATAATAATAACTACAAGGCAACCCCAAGATGCAGATGTACTGTAATTGGTGCATAATCAAAAATGGGATAAAATGCTAATTTTCTCAGCACGAACATTCAAAAAAGAAACAGGATGAAAACACACAGAATCTGATCTTGTTTCATCAGAAGGAGCTCAAAAAGCCAAGACCAAGAAAAAGTCTTGCTAAACTGTATACACGCATGCTGGAAAAAAGTGAAAAATGAAGCACAAAATTAACCTGTTTTTCAACATGAATCAGGGTACTTTTACAATGAAATTTATTTGAAAGCATTGTATCTAAAATCAATTAGCTCGGTTTTTTAAAGAATATCTAACTTTAAAGAAACCAAAATTCTTAAATTATTTCAAAAACTTAGGAAAAGTGCCTGTATTTCAAGTCATTTTCTGAAGGTTGGGAGTACAGTACTTTTTCAGTTCTATTTATGTGTCCATAAGTCAAATTGTCTGCAGATATGTTGGGGTGTCCAAAATTTGGGGCCTCACTTTGTTTGATTTGCCTCATTTGAGTGACAACAGCAAAATACAAACAAAAAATGAGAGCATTAGCAGTATTCAAAATGAGTGAAGTTGGAAAAATACTAAACGCAGAGTAACTGGAAGGCCATTCTCACCCAGGAAAATGCCACCGCATTGCAAGGGTGCGCGGCGTACATAAGTGGGTACAGTACTTGTACGTACAGTATTATACGCGAGGATTGGAGCACAAGGAAGGCCCCGTCGGCTGTGGAGCTGAGCAGTTGGATTATTTTGCCTCAGGGTGAGAGAATTTAGGCCAAAGCCGGTGTATATGTGCATGCGTATATTTCAATTCCTAATGGTATTTTTAATTTAAAAATGAAACGTAAGCATTATTGAATAGGCTATCTATACTGCACTGAATATATACAGTAAGGTGTGGACCTGACTCATGCTTGGATCCCACCCAGCATGCAGATGCGAATTCAGCTAATTGTCACTTTAAATTTGAAAAAAATGGAAAATGATCTGGACAACAATTTTACAAAGATATGAACGTTGCCAACATTTTCAGAAAATTGAAAATTTTTGAATCTTTCCATTTTATGAACACATGGAGCTACTGCTATAATGGGAAAAACTCAAAAGATAGATAGAAAAATATTTACTTTGATTCATTTTCCAAAACAATCAAATTTCGCACTTCTCTTTTCAAGTGGTTCATCTGTGCTGATCTGACTGTTAACTTATTTGGTCAAAAAAATACAAACTACTGTATTTTGAAAGGTTTCCTCTGTATAGTCATTTTCGGTGAATTTGAAGTTGAATATTATTTTTTCATTGAATTTTGCAGGTCTTTTTTGGATGTTCGACAAATGTGAGATGTGTTTTCCATCTAAGTTTATTGGAAAATGCTGTGATCAGACTTTAGGACATTTGAACGTATGGACACAGCGTAGGAAATAATTATGTCTGATGCATCCAAGACCCCACTGTAAAACAGAATTTCATTTCTAAAAAACTTGATATTAAATTCTTGCTTACACCAAATATTTATCAGTTTCGTTCCTGCATTTCGGGTACAAGTAATGTTTTGATTCTCAATTTTTTTGTATTTAATAATTTACGGAACAATTTTTGTTGGTCCCAAAAGCTTTGCTGCCTAGAGATTTGATCCATTCACTTATCATGTAATCATGTTATCACTCAAATAAAAGCTGCATATAGGAATAATTTTTAAGCAAAGCAAAATATAATGCCTAAAAACATTTTTTCTGCTGTACAGCAAAAGAATGCTGCCAAATCCAATCCATGAATTCTCTGACTTAGTAAAAATTTTAATAAATGCTACCCATTTAAAAAAATATTATAAGTTCAATTTTTATATACAGTATACAGTTGTGCATTTTTATGTATACAGTAGTGTTCAGTTTTTCTGTGTGCTTTTCTTCTGGGTGTGTGGAGAAAAAATTAATTACTGTATATAATACGTTCAATACTACAGTAGTGCTAAAATTATTTATTTCATGTAGTAAAGTACCAATATACCACCCCTAAATTATTTATAAAAGCAATAGCCTGGGAATGATATGTGCTTCATACTCCAATTCAAATACAAGTGATATCTTGCCATTTGACCCTAATCTGTTGCCAAAGTAGGGTCATCTGTTGCCAAACTAGGGTCAAATTGGGAGACACTTGGTGAAATTCAAACATATCAATGATGCAAAAATGCAAAAAATGGCCAAAGTAGGTTGAATTGTGGGGCAAATGAATTTTGAGTTAAATTTTGGGACAGTCAAATTGCAGGAGGTCAAATTGCAAGGTTACCACCTGTATGCAATACAAAATTTTTGGAAGTTTGTGCCTTTTCAGGGTGCATCACACATTAAATAATGCATTCAGCAAAGTTTAAAAGAATCATCTTTTAAATAATAAAGTGCATGAGAAAAATACATTTTATGGCTTGAATCAAATTGGCAGATGAAAATGTGAAATCAAAAGAAATGCAGAAAGTCACGATTGAATTAAAACTTAATTACTCTATCTTTAAAATTTTAGTATTCATTTCCTATAAAATAAAATTGATGTAAAGTCACAGAGAAACCCTGCTTGCGCGTCTTACCCAGGGGACAAGTGATCTTTTGCTAAATTTTGTTCCAAAAATTGAGGTGCGCGTTTTTCAAGGGTGCATGGTACTTACAAGAAGAAAGTACAAGACCATGGATTTATTAGTTAGCCTAAAATATTTTCAGAAGAATGCATGCATTTGTGCAGCTATATGCAATTAAACCTTGATCACTTGAACCTCCCTTTGTCAAATTTTTTTCAAGTCAGAAAACCCCCCTAACTCAGAAGCATATTCCCTCTGAAACCTCCATAACTCAAATTTTCTGGAGGCCTTTTGGTCTACTATATCGTTCAGGCAGGAATGAAAAAAGAAAAGCAAGAAAAATGTAAATTCCGGTGTTTTGAAAAGAGTGTGAAAGACAAATGAACCCTTGCCTCCAACTTTAGCATCCTATCAACTCATTTAAGAAGCAATTTGAGGCCCAGAATATCCCCAGTTACAATTTCCTAGGGCTGTTTTCATCATTCTTTACCCCAAGATAGATGCTTTCTTTCCTGATTTTAAAACCTCTTGGAATTTTTCCAGGGTTTCATGGAAATTCGACTTTGAAAGGGTTGGACTGTATAAGAGGCATTTGACCGGTTTTCTACTGTACGCGGAAGTTAGAAACTGATACACCGAACAGCTAGATATTCTGAGGCCAGGGATGGACGAGAGAGCCTGAGGATCGCTGCTGTGGCCTCGTATCCTCGGCCCTCCAGCGATTCATTTTCCTCTTGGAACTCTTTTTATTCTTATTAATAATTCATTCGTGTATAATGCTGCTAGGCATTTTTGGACGAGCAAGTCACAGACCTAAGGACAGCTGCTTCCCGCGTTAAGGAATTTCTCAGCAGGCTGCGAAAACTTCTCTTCGCCAGGGCGGCGTTATTTCTATGCTGCATATAGTTATAATCGAATACATCTTCCTTGTTTTGATGCCACGGAAAATATCTGCATACAAAACCCCGCCTGTAGATTGTGGTGCATTCGTTTTTGTTCAGCATACTTTGTCAAGAAAATAAATTTGCTCTGATTTTATTGAGTCTACGACGATGATGTGCGCCATTTTCTCATCCTCAGCCTAATTATTTACAGTCGGAGACGAAACGTTTCATGCTTTCGGAAAAACGTTGATTTATTTGTTAAAAATCAAAGCCAAATTAAATTGAAAAAAATCAGAACATGCTGTAAATTTTCTGCCTAGGCTGAATTCACATATTGAAGAAGACTTATTTCATTGAGATCCGATTAAAAGGTGATCTAACGGATTTTTTGAACATTGGTTCGATGGAACGCTCTATAACGGGCGAAAGTTCTGTTTTTGAGTTGCAATATTGAGGTGGGTTGAAAATTTCCGCCATAAGCTGGAGAAAATTTCAATGAATTGTCTGCATTAGCCTCGTATTCATTGTGGCCGCAGTTTAGCATACATTTAGCGAGACAACTTCAACCAAGGAATTGCAGCAAATTAATCAAGTGCTCCCTTTTTTAATTTCACTGTGATTCCAGCCATTGAAGTTGTTTTGATGATACTGAGTGAGTATCCAAAAATTATAAATGAATGATGGGCATTGAGTGCATCATATGCACATGACCATCAGGGAGGACAGAGGCATGTTTTCTGGTGGACCCCTTTCTCGCCGTACCAGAATTATGCTGCTTATCTCTGTGAAAAGAAGTTCTGTACAGTACTGTTTTTCTTGCATTGACTTTTTCAGTTCTTCCTTTGATGTAAGAATAATTACGAAAGTTTGTCTCCATGCATGCAAAATAAGTCCAAGAAAGGATAATAATATCCAAAGAACTTGTACATATTGTTTATTGTTCTGCGATACTCGACCTAATATTCAAGCATAAAAAATAAAAAATAAAACAGCCAACATGAATCCAACAAGGATTCCTGCAGGTAGGCGAAGTACGGTAGCTACAAGAAGTATTGTACGAGAGCCGTCAGTAGGCAATGTTGTAATACATGGGTGGACATTCAATTTAGTTAACTTTGTATGTTATTCTAGTCGATACCAGTAGAATTCCACACGATCGAGAATTCAAAAGTTTTCAAATTGCAGAAAATATGCAGATATATAGGATTTTACTTCCATAATTTCAAAATGTCCGTGTTCATGGAAGACCCCAGTTAATGGACTCTTCATGAATGAACATTGCGTAAACTGCGAATTCAACTCACGCGGAGCACATAACATTTATGGGGATAAAGCACATAACATTTGAGCGGATTCGCGCGCGCTGGAAATTGGGCGAGTATCACGTTAGCTGCTATCAGGAGATCGTGAATATCTGGTGAATTTTAGCTTTTTTAGCGTGACACATATTGAGGTAGATTTCATTCTGAAGACGGTAGCATGTGGCGGTCGTTCCAAAAAATTTCACAAAATTCTTGTGCTCGGGCGAATTCGAGCTGTGTAAGCTTCGGTGTACGAACATTGTCGATGTCGGCGGATGCTGTTGGAAGTTCACGGAGTGAATACGAAACTGTTGTTCATAACCGGGCTCAAAAGAAATTCATTTTGAATATCGAGGGTTCTTCCGGTGAGATAATTTGCACAGTTAGTCGTAGCAGTTGTGCACATAATTCCGTTTTCTGCATCAGAACCTGCTAGGATTGAGTATCGGGTGCTCAAGCCGGGAGTCATCGATTTGTATCATACTGAGGTTCCCGACGAATTCAGAGGAAGAGGGATTGCTAAAAAGCTTGCTGCCGTGAGTGCCGCGTGTTACGGGATTTTGTTGTTGTTGGCAGATTCGGAGAGCGCCGATGACTTGTAGAAATTATGTTGGGGTCTTACTTTTCTTACAGGGGGCTTTTGAGCACGTGAAGAAGGAGAACTTACGGATGAAGCTGTCGTGTTGGTACCTTCAAACAATTTTGACCCAGAATCCGAAGTCTGGCTTCGCGGCTCTGCTTGACGAAAATTAGAGCGCGTTGTACGGTAAATTTAGTCTCCAGTTAGCTTTTATCGCGTAAAATGGCCGCGAAGGGGAAGTGCGGAAATCCTCGCAAGCGCCCGAGTCCAGGTGTTCCCATTCCTACTGGTACGATTCTGGAAGGTTGCTCATACGTATCAAAGGTTGGTCGTTGGCGTTTAGGGAAGAACATAGGAGTTGGCGGCTTCGGTGTAATTTTTACCGCTTCAGCCGAATGTGGGAAGGACGTCTCGTCTGGTAAAGTCCTTATTACGTCATACAGCCCTATTTTATAGTAATTGAACTTCCATTTCTCTCGAATAGGTGCCGAATATGTGGCGAAGATCGAACCGTTTGACAATGGCCCACTATTCACCGAATTCCATGCGATGCAGCGAATGGCCCGCCCTGAATTCATCTCAGAATGGAAGCAACGCAACAAATTATCATTTCTTGGCCTTCCCCAGTTGGTTGGATTTGGAAATATTGTTTACAACTCTGTGAAATATCGATTTGTGATCATGGACCGGTACGGCGAGGATATCCACAAGCTGTTTGAAGATAGTGGTCGACGTTTACCCACGGCCACCATTTGTAAAATAGGCCTCAAAGTGGTGGATATTCTAGAATATATTCATAGCAAGGGTTACACGCACAATGATATTAAAGGAGCTAATTTGTTGATCGGTTACGGAGGAAAGAAGAAAGATGCAATCTTTCTGATAGATTTTGGGCTCGCCCGGAATTACCTGATTGGAGGGAAGCACATGGAATACAAGTGAGTATTGAGTGATGTTATACAGTACCTGTGTGTGATGCTGATGAGCTTCATTGGAGTGGATCTACTCGATGTGATATTGATCGTAGTAACAGTATAATTTCATTTTACTTGAAATTACGCTCGTGTACAAGTGTTAAATGGGCATCTTATTAGTTGGTTTTAAAGGCAGTTGTGCTTTGAGAGGTACTGTAATTCAAAAATATGTTAACGTGTCGAAATTTGCGTATCGAGTGTCTTTGCCTTTTTGATTTGCCAGCGATCGTTTTCTAGTTCGCTGTGCTCGAAAGAAAGTTAACATCTTGAAATGTATAGAGCGTCGAATACGCGTGAGTGCGATATTTCCTCGGAAGAATGTAATGAAAGCGTTTATTTTCCAGGCATGATCGACGGTTTGCCCACAACGGAACTCGTGAATACACTTGTCGCGATGCACACATGGGTGTAACTTCTCGTCGCGGAGATCTCGAAACTTTGGGATACTGTATGGCTTTGTGGGAGATTGGAACTCTTCCTTGGGAATCGGAGTCAGACGATAACAAAGTTCATACGGAGAAGAACAACGCCTTCAAAAACACTACAGCCTTTTTGCAAAAAGCTTTCTCCTCTTTGGATAAAAAGCGTACCCCTCCCAAGTTTCTGTTGGAGTTCTTCAAGTACGTTGGAGGACTCAAATTCGACGAAACTCCGGATTATGACAAATTTCGGAGCATTTTGTTCGCTGGTCTGAAGGAGTGCGGTGGGGCCGACGATGGAAAGTGAGTCACATGTTATTAGGTTGACTTCGTAAGAGCAAGTATGAAAGCAGAACAAAACACATTCGTTGATTTGTTGAGTGGATAATGTTGAGACTTGCTTTGGTAATGCACGCGTTTCCTAGACCAAGGAAATGCGAACTATCGCGTTTTTATTTGTTCAGGAGCGCGTGAATTTCCCGGTTGAAACGTGGAATTACAATCATCTGAAATTCTTCGAATTTTCAGGCTGAATTTCCCGCATAATTCTGTGAAAATGCAACCTGGGAAACAACGCCGTCGAGCGTCCAATGAAGAAAACATTGAAGCCGACTCCCCGAAACCGTCAGACAAAGGAAAGAAAAAGAGTCGTCGTAGTATCTCAAGTTCTCCTAGACCGCCACTAAGGAACAAACAGCGTTTTCCCAGTCCCGAAAAGTCCTGCGTGTCATCCAAATCCACGGAATCGTCTGCCCACGACGTGGGCTTGATGTTTCCTGCTCAAGCGATGAATTTGATGGCAAAGTATCCGGCATTGAAGGACAAATTGAAGAATAGGGCTTTAAATGGAGGAAGGAGAGACTCTTCGGAGTTCCGCCGTGAGTCGGAGATCCTAGAGAAGCGCATCAAAGCCGGAACTGTGAGCCACGTTCAGAGAGAATCCGGCAAAGACAGCAATACCATTGCCGGAGTCAAGCCGTCACCGATGTAAGTTCGATGACATTCAGCTATCATTGACGATCGCCGTTTTGATGAATGGATATCACTCTCGATTATTCCACTGAAAAACGGAATGTCATCTTACAATTTTCTTGTATCAATGAATTTTGGCGTTTCGATTATTCGTGATGGGATTTAATCATTGATATTTACTATTATTTCGAAAAGGCCTATCCAATCCAAATAGTGTTACTCGAGTTTTAAGTTTAATCCGTGAATAAATGGTCAATTTTTACAGTTCACTTTTTTTTCGGTTACGAATGCTGAGACTTGAACTCCTGGAGTTCCTTCTGTTTCGAAAATTTATCTTCCTATTGTGTTGCTTTTTGGTTCTTTGATCATGGCTAAAATTTCGGGGTTGGGTTGAAAATTATGTTTTCCTGGAATTTCATGCTGGTGTACATCATTAATTGTGCTGCAACAAAATCTTTCGAGCCGAATCTGAAATTAACTAGATCGAGCATTATAAAATTTAGCATTGAAAAAAAAAAGTAAAATCACCGACGTGGGCCATCGACTACTAAATTATCACTAAAGGGAACCAAACGGCTTTGGGGCAGAAATCTATGTTTTGATTTAGTTCTCCACCATTTTTTGCCTTCTAGTGCTATTGTAACCAGGATTTCTTGAATTTACGATGTGGAACCAGTGAGTACCGAGTGCTTGTAACCTTTATTTGGGGTGCGTGGGTTCGCTATAGAAAGGGGAATCCTATCGCTACTAGGATACTTCCCATCTATTCGTGGAGCGAAAAAATCTGTTTTAAAATTGGTTCAATTTGCGGAAGCGTTGACAGGCCCGGGTTGTGGAATTAGCACTTGTCGACGTAGATTAACTCGAATGTCGAATCTCTCAGGAGGGGAAGAAGACGCCTTGCGAGAAATGAAACCAGTGATGACGAGGAGCTTAGCGAGCACGACGAGCGGTTGCGTGAGCTGGGACCACCCACCTCGCACATGGTGGCGGTGATGCAGAAAACGAGTGAAAGCAACACTTCCAGCGGACGTTCGGGCAGCAAGAAGCGGTCCGGCAAGGCCGCCTCCAAAATCGACTTGGCCGTTTGCAGCTCGATCCCCACACCGGCCATGTTGCAATACATGCAGTCGAGGCCGGATCACCCCTGGGGGTATTCGTCTGTAGCCAACGGGGTTCCGGCCGTCGTGCCTGCGAAACCCCAGTCTTCGCCCGGGATACGTTCTTCCGCGAGGCTCCGTGCGAAGAAATGAAACTTTTTTTTTTACTATTCTGAGGGGCAGAAAACGTTCCGTTCTTGTTTTTGCTTGCCTGGAGACCTTGATTTCACGAATGCCGTCGATTCTCCATTTTTTTCGTGTTTGTATTGCGAGAGTTTGATTAGGCCTAATGCTCCTTGAAATATGGTAGTGAAAGTATCCTGGAAAATTCTTGTGTTCATATCCTGCTTCTGTGACTTTAATTCAGTGTTTTTCAGCCCATTTGGATCTGAAGTCATTAAAAATTGAGTTAAATTTTTCGAAGTTTGGCTAATGTTTTTCTTTTTTTCGAGTCTTGACCTCAAGTTGGACCATATTGATTCAACTTTCCCCCGTCCGGATATTCATCAAGTTATTAATTGATCTTGAATTTCGTCGACAGTATCCCCCAATATCCGCCATTTTTGCGATCTTGCGTTAGAAACTTACATACGTATACCGTTATGTATTTTGCTTCGAGCTTCAGTTTCCATACGGAATAATGCAACACTTCGCAGAACAGCCTTGACATCTTTGAAAACGAACTACGATCTTTTTAATTGTTCCGTTACATTTTGTGAAAGCGACTCGCACTGTTCTTTCTGATTAAATGAAACGGAAATTTATTTTGCGCATGAAGAACGAGAGTCCGTTTAAGGTGGATCACCAGAGGCGTTTTCATTCCATCGCTGCGAGGGCCTCCGCAAACTCTTATACAGATCTGGCTTTCTTCGGTACGATTTATTTTCCGAAAACGGCGAAATGTTCAACGTTGGAACAAGGATATTTTTCAAAACGGCTGCGTTATAGGCGAAAAGATTTTGATGAAATCGTCCCGAGAAGTGAAGCGGCGAACGGATTGGCGTTTAGGCACGGCATGACGTCCCCTGTGGTGTGTGGGTTCGGTATTTGCAAACCGAAGATGTACGCTTCGTGATTTCTGAGGTAAGAGTGAGGAATTACTGTCGGTGCGTTGCATTTTTTTTAGAGCTCTGACGAATGTTGTAACAAGCGCGTGTAAAATTTCGTCGAAATCTTCTTCTATGCTCGGAAGTCCTCGGCTGTTCAGTCCCTGAGTTTCTACAGTGCGACACTCATATTTTGTATCTTTTACTACTAGTTCTGACGTAGTTTTCCGGGGGCGGATGAGTACGAGGGGAGAAATGATCGAGTCTTCTTCTCATGTGTTCTGGGTTTGGACAACAACAAATTCTAATTGCCAGGGTCCCCGAGCCCGTTTCTAGTGGTTTCGTTTCCATGTTCATTTTTTTTCTTTGGACGATATGTTCTCGTGATGTTCTTCCGCGAGATGCAATGTGAATTACACCTTCCCGAGTTGAGCGTATTCTGTGTTGGGATTTCCGCTATCGTGTCCATTTGTTTTCGGCCTCAGCTACTGTAGAACTTTTTTGATAAGCCGTTCAAGATGTGTTTAAAAAATCAGCTCCGTTTCAAAATCGCGCTGCTTGCTGATGTTAGATGAAAGCGTTTTTGTAGGGTGCCTAAGAATTCGTTGAAAATTTTTGTTCATAGATTTTCCAGAGTAGTTCACTGTGGGAATATTTTGTTCTAGTTCGGGCACATGTCACAGTATGTCTTGAATAAAATCCTAATTTAATTTGACATCCCGATTTCCGTCTACGTCTCAAGTCATATACCGTATTTTTGCGAATATGAGCACACCTAGATTTGTCATGCATTAGAACAAATATTCTCACAGGGAACTACTCTGTGAAATCCGCGTGTTGGAAGTTTTCAACGAATTCTTAGGCACTCTACAAAAACGCTTCCATCTAACATTAGCAATCAGAGCGATTTTGAAATGGAACTGATTTTTTAAAAGACGAAATTAAAATTCCAATTAAGGGCGATTGAAAGTACTTTCCTGGTTTTCTGACTTTCCAGAAACCTATAATTTCTGTCGAAATTTAGGTTTTCCCGAGAATAGGTAAAATGGTGTCACACAACCCTTGCTCTTCCCCTTCAGTCAATGACTCGTGCATCTTGAATTAGTGAAAGCTGACCATACCTTGATTCTTTTTAACTTGAAAAACAAAATTACTGAAGAAAAGAAGTGCTGGATCGTTTTGTGAACTGCGGACAAGATTTTCTGATATAGATATGTACGCAAATTGCATTAGTGTGCAAATATCAGCACCCTGCTAGTTTTAGCTTATCTGAAATTGAAAAGAAAATTACAATGCAAGTTCTTGCATTTTATGCTGATGGGGCGTGCTGAGAACGGGAAGAATGGACTTTGTCAAAACATCATCGGCTTCGCAGAAACTTCATTGCACACAGTCACTGATGACTAGTTTTTCTTTCAAGATGAGTTGACTTTTCTCGCGAAGTGATAATAAAGTCGTGCAAAATCAGTGCGTGTTCGTGAACGATGGCTCGTTACGCCCTCCGAAGACTCATGGCGGAGTACAAGCAACTGACGGTGAATCCACCCGAGGGAATCATCGCTGGCCCGATGAATGAAGAGAACTTCTTCGAATGGGAAGCCTTGATCACTGGCCCAGAAGACACGCCGTTTGAAGGCGGCGTTTTCCCGGCAAAGCTTCAGTTCCCTTCCGATTATCCCCTGAGTCCACCGAAGATGCAGTTCACGTGTGAAATGTTTCATCCCAACATTTACCCGGACGGGAGAGTGTGCATCTCCATTTTGCATTCTCCGGGCGACGATCCAACAGGTAATTCACGACGGCCCAATTTTTGTTTTTGGTTGTGTTTGCTCATTTTGGCTGAAAGGAAGGTTTTTAGAAAAGCTGTGATCTGGATTCTAGAACAGTGATTTCTTCAGTATAATAAAATTATCGATAGTAACGATGAAGTCTGTTATCTTAACTGACATTTTGGAAAGTCAATGGCCATTGAAATTATCTGATGAAAAATAAAATTTCTCTTTTATTAACGCTTCAGACAAATTCTCACCTGCTAAAATTAATTATTTTAATTTTTAATATTGAGTAACTTTTCTTCAAGCCCACCTTTTCAATTTTTTGATAACATTCAGCATGTAGCTGCTTCATTGGTGTGTAACTTGATATTTGCTCAGAAGCAGAAGCTTTCAAATGCCTGCCATAAAGTCCTTCAGAAATTTTTTGAGCTAGCAAAAATTTTATGAAACTTAGCTAGTCTGCAGAACATTTTTTGGAAATTTGTCAGTCCGAAAAAATTTTTGCGGAAATTTGCTGTTCTGTGGGCAAATAAATTTGTGGAATGCTGTCTATACAGGAGCTGCTTCATTGGTTCTTAACTTAATTTTTGCATTAGAAGTTTTGTTCAGAGGACTTCATGGCAGATATTCAAAAAATGTTGGCTGGTGCGCAAAAATTTTATACAAATTTGCTGGTCTGCCTGCCCAAAAAGGTTGGGAACACTGATTTAGAAAGTGGCTTTTTCCATTGATCTGTACATTTGTACTCCATCAAAAGATTTTCGGTTCATTACAACGATATTTTTTGTACAACAGATTTGTTTTTGTCTCAGGCTTATACAAAAGACTGTCCATGAATGTGAAGGTTGCTCATCCACAACAATATTTTCTGTCTTATTGACTGATTTTCTGGTCCTTTGAGAATTGGTGAAGTTTTTTCCTCTTGTGTCATCGGGATACTATGATGAAACCGGTTTAGTTTTGGCGAATCTCGGTTTGTGTTCTTTCAAGTTTTTCAAGTCCCGGATTTTTTTATGAAAAATAAATTATGGAAATATTTACTTTTTTTTCGAATAGGTTACGAATCCTCCTCTGAACGATGGAGTCCTGTGCAAAGCGTTGAAAAAATCCTGCTGTCGGTTGTATCCATGTTGGCCGAACCAAATGACGAAAGCGCTGCGAATCTGGATGCCGCCAAAATGTGGCGGGACGACAGGCAACAGTTCAATCAGATTGCGCAAAAACTCGTGAGACACACGTTGGGACTGCAGTGAAGAAGTTGTTATAAATCTGCGGGGAAGCGTTATCCGTAATTTATTGATCATCCATCTCGATCTGTGTTTTTGTTGGTTCTTCGTTTTCCGGCGTTACATTTTTTTGGGCTGTATTTCTGTGTGATTTATTCCCGCGTGTCGTTCATCAAGTAAAGGAAGGGGAAAGTATCCAAAAAGCACAAGTCGTTGTTTCCTTTGCTTATTTCTGTTTTATGTTGTGTACTGCTTTTTCAAGAATATCCTTTTTTGGCAATATTTTCTGTGGAACTATTTTGTCTGCATGACAGATATTCCAATTATGCTTGAAGGTATCTAAAATGAAATGAAATCATTTCTGTAACAAAATTTTTATCTTATTGAGTGTCTTTGTTAATAGGCTAGCTCTTCTCCCAATTCTTGAATGAGAAAATCCAATGAACTTCCCGTAAATTATTTGCAACTTCTCATACTGATTTTTAGTTTGATTCAGCTGGTCTCTTTCCAGGAACTCGTATTATTTTTTTTATTGTGTAGCCGAAATGGAGTCTATTTTCGATGATAGCCGAAATCTGGATATGGATGGAATAATGCAAGAACTGCTCGAAGGAGAAATGAGTGGAGTTTCAGCAGGTAATCATTCACAGTCAAATCAAAGTTGAAGAATTGCTCGTGTCAGCTAAATTTCCTAATTAAAAATGTTCCCAGTCATGGCACGAATTTTGGCTGGAAAACTGTTCATGGATGGACGTTTTCCGGAAGCTGTGGATTTGTTGGCTGGAACCGTTGGCTGGTTTTTCGAATTGAACAATCAGTTGCAGAACGAAGAAGCTGCATTTGGGATGAAAGATGCGTGAGTTCACTAATTATTGCTTGTTACATCTTTTAATGAAAAAAAAAATTCAAAGTGTCCTGAGATTAAATTGGACGTGTGCGTTTCGGGGAGAATTTGAAGCAGTGGTGAATCATAGTTCAAAAGAAAAATTATTTTGTGCTTGTCCCGGGTCAAATTTTTGAAACTATTGGAAATTTTTTTTCACTTGCAGGTCGATTAAAGATAATTGGCTTTTTGGAGAAAACTACAAACCACTACGTCAGTTGCCCCGCAAGTCTCTGGTGCCACTGATGAAACAAAAGCTTCCACCAAGTATAAAACATTATTCTGCTTTGCTTTAAATTGATTTTTCGAAGTTCGTTTTCCGTGTCTTTTCAAGGTTGGACAGTCGTGATTGTTGGTGCAACCGCAGCTGATGAGTCCGAATGTGTTTTGATGCAGCACGACCTGGAAGCGCGGAATGAAGATCAGAGAGGTGTCGGAACAGCACTTCTTGCTCGAATTAATAAAGATGGACCTTCTCTGATGGTATGCATCGTTAGGTTTTGGATATTTACGTGTGAAAAAAATGACTGCCCTCGGGAAAGGAATTCTGATAACTTTGGAATGAGAGTGTTTTTCTGTACCTTCACGTTGGATACTGTATCATGCAAATTATCGTGCAGTAAATGTTGGAAATGCTCTTTGAAAGCCTGTAGACATATCTGCTTACGAAACCGCGTATTATGCAGATTGAAGATTTTTCTTTGAATTAAAATTTTTTTCAACACTTGACGATACAGATCCTCAAGTCAATGCCCATCTCTTCGTTGAATTTTGTATTCCTGTGTAGCCGTTAAAAGAAGGATGAAATCCGTATCAAGGTATGAAAGTAAAAGATAGATGCCGTTACAATCTAACTCTAAGGAACCAGAAGAAAAATCGGGAAGCAAGCATTTTTGTTGAATTACAGGCAATCATAATTGTGATATTCTCGGCTTTAAATTGCTTTTAAATGAGTTTACAGGATGCCAAACTTGGAGGCAAGGGTTTATTTGCCCAATTATTCTCTCACTTCCTTTCAAAACACGACAAGTTACATTTTAATTTCTTTTCTATTTTCTGTGTTCATAAAATAATAATCAGATGGCCTCCAGAAAATTTGAGTCACGGAGGTTTCAGGAGGAAAGCCTTTGATTTAGGGAGGTTTTTAATAGATTGTTTCTAAGGGGATTCAGACAGGGACTTGACTCAAACCTCATTCTGCCGAATTTCTTTTATCAAGGTTCAACTGTATTTCGTGATGAGGGATATTTTACATGCGTATTGATAAGCAGAAAGTTTATTCCACTTTTCAAAAAGTATTTCAGAGAATTTATTTGAAGGCCTAAGGAGACTGTGAAATTGCTTTGGCTCCGCTCAGTTATGGTTATTTGTCCTGTTTTTTACTTTTTACAATTCTATCTTAGAAATACTCGGATTTCTGTGCTGTTGAAATTGTTATGTGAAGCCGCCGTGTAGGACTAAACTTCCGAAGAAGCATTTCCTGTTCGTTTTGAGGCCCCATTTCCGTAATTTCATTTGTCATGGATAGAAGTCGCCTGAAATTCGTCAAGTTTCTTTAATTGCAATTTCTATCGAGATACGTTGCATACGTTTGAGTTAGTTCGGTTCGGGTCACGTTGGGTTCCGGATTTTGTCAGATTTCTTCGAGATCTGTGATGAATCAAGAAATAATGAATTGGATTCGTAGGTGCCAGTCAGAAGGCCGATGGATACCTCATGTGCGTTGCATAGTCTGATTCCCGTTGATCCCTGGAAGGACAGTACAAAATGTGAACATTGCTGGAACGGGTACAAAAGTCTGGGAAAGATAAAGAAGGACTTCCAAATCCTTTTGGGCGACGAAACCAGTAAGAAGGAAAAATCGTCGGAAACCCTGCAGATGGCCGAAAATCGCGCTAGTGTGAGTTTTTGCATTGTTAATCGTCTGACTTTCTCCTGCTTGTGAAAATGTTCGTGTTCTTGCCCCTTTTTAAAATGTACGCAGCTGTAAATTGGCGTCACAGATTTCGATAAACCTCAAAGAAAGTGAATCTGTTGTTAACTTTTTACTCGATTTTTTAAGCGTGGAGAAGGAACTTTTAAACAAATGCGAAGAAATGGTCGCGGTGAGAAATCGTTTGGAGAAAGTGGATGCATTTTTTTTCCAATTTTTCGCAATACTTTTGAAATTATGTGTTTTTCGTAAACTTTTTTCATACCCTAAGCATGCTTTGTTTAATTTCAACTGCAGAATTTGGTGCTGAAAATGAAATGGTATTGGCTGCACGATGTCGCCTGTGCGATTCTCAGAGGTCTTCCTCTCATCAATGGGAGTCCGGAACAGTTCCTCAAGCTGAGATCTGCTGTCCTCACTGATCTTGAGAAATTCATTTCCGAAGAATACCCCGAAGTTCAATTCCGTGATGAGGCCTTGCTGTGCATTGCGTATGTCTGATTTGATTTGAGTTTATTTTCGTTTTGGGTATTCAATTTCTGTATTATAAATCCCTTGCAATCCGCAGGCATTTGCTTCTGGAGCTGCAGTGTGCCCGAAAACCCTCGAGGTCAGACGGACTCATTTTAGCCATCAGAGACGTGATTTTGTCTTACAATTACCGGGATTTCAACGATTCCGAATGCTACGCCGTTGCGGAGAAAATTCAACTGCAAATCCGGACTGATGAAATGCCGGAGTCAGAGTTTTTGTTGAAGCAAACGTATCAGCGTGGACCT
The DNA here is from genome assembly GCA_905338405.1 of Notodromas monacha. NCBI lineage: Eukaryota > Metazoa > Arthropoda > Ostracoda > Podocopida > Cyprididae > Notodromas > Notodromas monacha. The sequence continues at coordinate 46,564 of CAJPEX010001002.1, forward strand.
GTTATCTTCGTGCTTGATAAGGTAAACTTGTTCGTTTTTTTGTTGTAGTTGTTTCGGTCAATTTTTTAAATCTTGAGCACCCTCCTTCCTTCTATAGTTGAACCTATGGATTTTCTTCATCATCCTGATTTTTTACCATTTTGTTTGCAATGCAATTAAGGTATGACCCGTGCCATTCAGGTGAAATCGATTAGCGATTCAGGTGAAATCTATTTGATGTGCCAAAAAAGTGTTCCGGCGCTTGCAAAAAAATTTATATATTTTTTAATGGAAAAGACGCTGCGTCGTTTTTTGCACAGTATTTCAAGCAAAAGTTTGGAACTACAGACTATCAGATTGTTTCGAAGGACTGCCTCGATCCGATTCCGACTTCATATTTTTCCAATTATTTATCCTCGAAACTTGGCTGCGATTTATGATTTAAAATAAAAAACCCATCATTGGCTTACACATTATCCCTTAATTCCCCGCGTGATTTCAGAGTAGATACTTTTCTACGATTTCTACGAGGTTTGTGAGAAAAATGTGTGAAAATAGTCCAAAACTTCACCGTTGAACAATGGTACTCGAAAATTACATTAATAATTCAAGCTTTCAAGTTCTGACGAGAAAAATTTTCGCAGTCTATTTTCGTGGGAAAAGTCTTTTCTGAAGAGGGCTGAGACATAAAGAGAAATTATGCGGAAGAAAGAATAAAATGAATCATATTCTGAAGGATGAGGATTGAATTTTCTCTCTGAACCGCAAGTTACGATAAAAATTTCCTTTGAAAACGGAGACATTTGTTCCCATCTTATGATGAGAATCAATTTTGTTCCTGTATTAATGACCGTTTTATCGGTTGTAAATCCTTGGCAGGACTACGAAGGTCTTCCATGGGAGTCCCTGACGGATTTGCTGTACCACCCAGTGACCCGTGCCCCGTCTATTTCGTACATTGTTCGGGAACTGGAGAAACGAAGTGTGGATGGTGTGCCGAGGTTGGATTTGAATAAGCTGTACTACTTACTGAACCCGGGGAACGATTTGCCCAAGACCATGAACCGACTCAAAAGTATTGTCGAGCACAACCCCAGGTGGAAGGGTTGCATCGGCACGGAACCCAAGGCAGACTGCATCGTTCGAGCGTTGGAAAGCATGGATATTTACGCGTGAGTCTGTGATGTCCTCGTATACACACAGTGAAGCCTCAGTTTATGGACTTGATCACAGGGAGTCCGTTATCCGAAAAATTTAGGTATCAATATTCAAGCTTCATAGAATGGCGCTGATCGGTCCCGAGCTCTCTGAAAGACTCTTTGCCGATGAAGCCATGTGGATTGGCTGATCAAATGCAGATTAATTGAAATTTTCGCATCCATTTTTCGACAAATTTGGACATAAGCCTAGGTTTGGATAATACCGCGTTGAAAATAAAAGGGGAACAACAGTTCGGGATAAGGTGGAGACTGCTCAAATCATTCAAACCCATTTTTCAAACTTTACGCCGCCGAACATCGTCATGTCAACGATCACTGTACCACACAGTATTCTTCTCTGGTCTCTGTTCGAAACTTTAGGTACTTCGGTCATGGAAATGGACAACAGTATCTGAGACAGGAAGTTTTGGAAAAGGCGAAATCTCGAGCTTTGATAATGTTGTTCGGCTGTGCCAGTTGTGCCATTTCTCCCGAGGGACCGTTGCTGGAACCATTCGGCATTGCCTACTCCTACCTGTGCATCGGAAGGTTAGTTGGAGTGAGATTTCGCAATCATTTGCTTTAAATTGTGAATTACTCGGATTTCTGGGAAGAAATCCTCATTCCTTGAAATACTCTATCTGAGGAAATGCCGCATAATTATCGGAATTCCGTCCCGGACATTAATACCAATTTTTGTTTCCTATAACTGTGATCCCGAGCAAACATTCATAATGCTGACATCTATTCTTCAACCGTGATGCTTGGTTTTACGTTGCTTCCTATGAGTCGAGGCAGGTGTCGCATGAATCGCTAAATTTACGAACCCACTCGGGAGTTGACCGTAGGGAATTCAAGTTCCGAATTGATCTAAATTACTGAATAGCATCCTAAATAACAAAACTTACTGAAAATAATTGATCCTGGACGAACTTAGAATGGCAAAGCGTCGAGAAGGAAGAAAATTCAGACGTCACCTATATGAAAGCGAAATAACATCAAGACTTCCTAGACGTCCCGCTTTTTGGCGGAAAATGAAGTTTATTTTGATTTTGGTTTTGTGTTTATTCCATCAGCATTGGAGTCATGGGTATGTTGTATCCGGTGACAGACAAGGACTGCGACGAGATTGCGAAGCATATTTTTCGAACATTCCTGGGAGTCAACTCCGAAACGGGGAAACCGTATTATGACATGGATTTCGCTGATATCGTTGCGAATGTGCGACGGGTTTGCGCAAGAGTCTATAATGCTCACGCCGTCGTTTTCTATGGACTTCCGGATGTCAAAATTCGTCCGCCTAAAAAATAAGAATTCATGAAACTGTGGATGTGATACGTTTTTCACTTTCAATATAAATTTAAATTCTCGCCTGAAGAAATCTGATAAGTTTATGTCTGAAACTGAAACGCGTGAACTTTTCACTACTAAGGGAAACCGCGGAGGAAAAATGAAGGGCGTTAAAATTGGCAACCGAAGCGAACAGATTCGGAACACAAGAGTGAAACAATTAATTCAATAAAATAAGCCGACCAATTGATGAATGTTCTTTTTGAATGTTTAGGAAAATTGTCATAGTAAACCACATCAGTCTTCAGCACTGATAGTGACGGGTAAATTTTCCCGTCTTTCGTTTTTTCTGTTCTGGGTTCCCACGATGTGGATGTAAGATTCCTATAAAGTTTAACCAGAACTTTTTAATCACTATTGCGTATTTTTTAATTAAAAAATTTAGTCTGTCAATGACAAAGCGATAGATTATTGAACATTTTGAAGGAAGTTTACATGACGCCCTATTTTTGTGCACTTGCAGGTATTCAGGTCTTACTAGTCACCCTCTTGAAAAATAACACAGTACTTTCTATTTTTTTGCCTTTGAAGGTCTTCATGGATGTGTTGAATTAGTATTCACTACCCACTGATATGAATTCATTTCTGAGCCCTCTTTCCAAAAAATACAAGCAATACAAATTGTGAATTGGAGCTTATCAGGTTTTGTTAATACTTAACTGTATTTGAAAACTCTTCAACTGGGTTGATAATTTTTTTTATAATTTTGAATGGATCACTCTTTTGTGGATCTGAAAGCCTTCATTGTGGCTTTCAATTGAAAGAAATCCCCTTTTTGGAACTTGAGGCTTTACTGCATTTATTGTCCGCATCTTGAGACAATTTTTAGATGTCATAACATTTCTGTGGAATTTGAAATACTTGTACTGTTTCTGAATGTCTGAGTCCCACTATATTTGTATCTGTGAGCCGCTCTATTCTATCTTCATTCGAAATTCTTGGATTTTCTTCATGCGTGTGATGATTCACTCTTTAGTTCATCGTTCGAGTGGTAAAAAAAATAGCAAGAGTAATAGCTGTTCATAACCATCCTCAAAATTTCCATAAGAATGTTTTCATTTTTTCTCCGTGGTATTTCCTTCCAAGACCTTTTAACTTCGAGAAAATGAAAGCTCAGAAGAAAGGTGTTCGTCTTTCCAATTTATTCATTTCCAGACGCGTGTGATAAAATTTAGCAGGTGCAACTTTCCATCAGGACGCATATGGAACGAACCATGAAGGTTTGTGTGAAGAAAATCAACGCTTACTTTTTTTTTTTTACGAAATCTCTTTCGAAGATCGCTATTTGTAATAACGTGCGAACCCGGTTTTCTTTCCAGGTTTTTTGCCTTCATGGGTACAGACAAACAAAGGAGACCTTCCGGGAAAAGACTGGAGCTTTCCGGAAGCTTTTCAAGAAAAAGATCGAGTTCTTCTTTATGAACGCACCACACTCCGTGAGCCAGGGATTAGAAGCAGGAGACTCAACTGGTGCGGTATCCCTTCTTTTCAAGATTTTCCCACGAAAAGCGGCTTTTCCGAAGCGTTTTTCTGCTTATTTTATTCATTTTTTGAGTATTAGATGGAGTTCTCTTGACAGTTCGTATGCAGTGAGAAATACCCGCATTCATTTGAAGATGAGACTCACCTTTTGTTATTTTTGCGAAAAAATGGGTTTTAAGAAATCAGTTAGCGTCTTACACGCAGTGACGTCTTACATTTGCAAGTAAAGTACAGTACATCTTTGCGTCTGACCTACATTATGTTGAATGACGATGAAGTCCAATCTCGATTAGAACAAATGTTAAGCGACATTTACAGTTGAAGGAGACAGGATCTGAATGCAAGTACAGTTGACACCCGCACAGTGGACTTAATTTGTTCAACAGACTAGTCTGTTATGTGATAAGTCTGTTATGCGAATTCATTTCTTCAGAAATTAAAATTTTTAGTTTTTAACATTAATTTTATGTCAATAGGTATCCATTAAGCAGAAGGAAAATTGACTCTAGAGGCGGTCTGTTGGGTGAAAATCCCTTTGGCGGGAGGTCTGTTAGGTAGGGGTTGACTGTAATGCGTTTTACATGAAATATTTGCAAGCAAAATTAATGTGATTTAGTTTGAAAAAATAGAGGCGCTCTGCGTATTCGAGCAATTACGGTACATGAACCTAATGTATGATTGTCCCCTACTATGTACTTAAAATTCTATTTTTCTTGAAAGTAGTTGAATGTGTCACAATGGAATCTTAATTCTTATTGAGTCATTATGGGACCTGCTTTTGGATTCCCACTATGTCCACAGTTCATTTTGTTCTTAGCAGAAATTTCATGAAATAACAAGGACCGGCAACCACTGCGTTTACTTGGGTTTCACAAGCACCTTTTTAATTTAGAGGAAGAAAAGAGGGTACATGTCAGAGGCAGTTTTAAAATTTGTCAGAATTTCAAAAGTTTAGTTGCACTTGATAAATGAATTTTTTTTGCCCATTCAACAAGCAAAAATGGAAAGAATGAAAATTATTTGAATGCAGTCGCAACTTGAGTCAAAATTAGAACTCTGATAGGTTTTACAGTATTTTTGAAATATTGGAATTTTTAAATCGCGGAAACATTGCTGAAACGAAATAGTATTCAAGTTTTAGGCTGAAAAATCCAGGTGTGTGTCTTTCTTTTTCGTGTTAGTACTTGAGTACCGTGAATAGGATAACGTTGCATTTGTTCATGGTAGCATGGATTATTTAATTTTTTTCCATATACATTTATTCGCCATTCATTTTGAAGCCTTTCTGCATGGTTTACTCAAGATTCAAAACAAAAGTGTTGAATATTTCCCACGCAGAGTAGCTTTTCGGACAACCAGTACTTTTCTTTGTCGGCGACTGCAGATTTTTCCAGTACTTTACTGTACTTGGATTTCCGAAGTAATATTTGCTCCTGACAGAATCCATATAAATGAAGTTTCCGGCAGTCTTGAACCTCCGGAAAAGCCGTGAATGCAACGAATGAATTCGAGCCGACCGTAATTTTCTGAGAAACATTTTATTCAATGCACCTTCGAGTTGAAGAAGAAAAAAAAAAGAAAAGAAAACAGTAGACGCTAAAGTTGATATGATGTGACGTGTATCAGAGCAGCTCGGGTGGTACTTCAACAAAGAGGATTTCTTCAAGTCATCCGAGCCTAGCGATCGATGCCTGGGATTTGATGCGAGTCTTCAGGCCGTGACGTCGTTCGTCGCCGACAACGGGCCGTTCGACGGCATTGTGGGCTTCAGCCAAGGGGCCGCGTTTCTCGGGATTCTCTGTCGTCTGCAGGAGAAACGAGGCACGTTGAATGATCCGTATTACTGTACTGTATTACCGAAGCATTTATTTTGAGAGACTTCGCGCTTTTGAATTCGAGGAAACCCTTGAGTGGTCTAGCAAATACGGCGTGAATCAGAAAGTAGTTCATTGAGAGCTAAAGCAGAAATAGAAATTGTATCCCCACTTTCTAGTGTGAAATTGACCTCCAAAAATTGCCGCTCAGCCAAATGGGCTCAAATATATCATGTGGGACGAATCCTGGTGTAATTCATGACGACAATATTTCCTCATCGTATTGCAGAGTTGGAATTCAGCTTCGGCTTTGCTGTGTTCTTCAGTGGATTCAAGTCTCTCTGCGGACCACATGCGCATTATTATACTGGGGACAAGATACAGTTACCAACACTGCATTGCTATGGAACTGAGGATAAAATCGTCGCTTACGGTAGTACAATATTAATTTTGTTTTTTTCAAAGAATGACAAATTTTAACGTCCGGGTTTTAAACTTTTTTTTGCAGAGAAAAGCGTTGAGCTTGCGGATCAATTCCAGTCGCCTGTTCTTGTCAGCTTTCCTGGAGGCCATTTTGTGCCAGGGAATTCTTTGGTCAAGGCGATGTTCGTTGAATTTTTCTCAAAGCGTGCTTTGTCTGCTGAGGCCTGAAAACTGGATGGACATAGAAAATATACAAATTAATCGACGTCAGAAAGACCTTCATGGCATTCAAGTTGTCAATTTCAAGCTTTTTTCAGACAGTAGAACTCTTAGAATACCGTCTTGGAAAAATGGTGGTTTAACCGCAATGTCACACACAGACGTCATGAATTCATCAATTCAAATGATCTAAGCAGCATTTGCTTGCAGTTATTCCAGTGTACTGTCGTGTTTATATAGACCCAGTGAAATTACAAAAAAGAAGCATTCTATTACATTTTTGATTCAATAGAAGAGAAAGGATGGTTTCAGGAAAATCCTGTAAAAATTGTTTTCTGGCGGTCTGCATAAAACATCATATGGGAAGGACTGGTCGACCAAATGTCAATGATAACATATTAAGAATTCTTGCCGTCAGCCTTGCAGTAAATTGTAGCAATAAATGTATATGCCTGACAAAAAGAAAAATTTTGCCTGCAGACATATAATCTGCAAAGAATGGTGGATCTTTCTCTACAACAATCTTGTCCACAGAGATATTTCTCTGTGGACAAACATATATAACAAATATTTTTTGTGGTCCAATTGGGCTCTCTCCATGTTATAGTGGTTTGATATGCAACAATTTATTTTATGGTCTGTGCAGTTTTGTTGCAGAGAGAGTCCACATGTTTCATTTGAATACAGATGCAGTAGCATCTAAACCAGCTTCAGGGATTTAATTTTATTAAAATTATCTGGTGAGCACCTCCATATCCTCTAGAATTAGTGAGAGAAATGCAAATGCTCAGTGCATTGTACATTTTTGTATTAAGCATCTAGTGTACGCGTGAAATGGTTCCTTATTCTCATTATAACGTGATGCAGAGGTGCACATGGTATTTCAGTTTTGCATAGATGTATCCTCAGACCGGCATGTAAGTAAATTTCATTAAAACTGCTTAAATGGTCTAATATTTTTAGAGGTCTCATTGAGTGCCACGTTTTAAATATTCAAATACTCAAATCAATAATTTGAGATCATAAAAATGACTTTTTGAAAGTGACATATATAATGCTCCATATACTTTCAGTGCAGCCACTTCTGAACTTTGGACACCCATTATGTATCTCAAACTCAAGAAGTTTGATCAGAAACTGTTAGTTTTGGCCCCTCACAAAAATCTCAACAATTGCCAATCCTCTCTCCTTGGAATCAGACTCCCGGCTCTTGAAGAGATAATCTGTTGTGACTACATCACCTCGTTGCTAAATTCTACTACAACAGATGGCGTTCGAATCATCTTCCTCCAGATGAACACTTTCAACAATACCGTTTTATTCTTCAGTCGGAATTCGAAACGTTGATACTCCCCACACGCATAAAATCCTCAACATCAACCAGCAAGACACTCATTACGAATGCACATTCCACGAGATTTTCGCGCGAAACTCATCGACTGCCACCAACGCAAACGGAAACAACGAAGGAACGTCTAAAAAAAAAAATCCCTCAACAAATTCTCCGTCATAGACATCCCGGGAAAACAACTGATGCTACTCATCGCAGCTTTAAAATCGAACAGTACAGCACATTCAAAGCCGCGTTTCGAACATATGTGATTTCAACATGGGTATCATCTCCACAAACCTAAAATCTCGCTTTCTGCTTTCGTCGCGCCAACAGAATTCACCACATTCTTGCCCACAGTAAACTTCATTATCTTTGTCTCTTCTATGGAAGCATTAAAATACCCTTCTCTGAGCGCACAGCAAATTCTGTATCGGCCGGATGTGCAATTCCCAGTTCTTTTCACATAACGAAGGTAACCCAGGGTCGGCACCATTTCTGTCTTTTTTCAATGGAAGATTGCTTGTATTGAGGGAAAGTTTCCTGCGTTGGAATCAACAAGCGGAATATTTACACATACAAAATTACGCACACTCACGCCAACAAAAAACGCATCGCGAACAAAAACACGCGCATCCACTTAAACCGCGGCATTCTTCGGTGAACCTGAAGTTTATTATCAGAAAAAAGTTCACATTTCCATCTGCTATTGCATCGAGCCCCAAAACTATCAGGTCACTTGAGTTAGCGAAAAACTGACGAGAATTTCCGACATCCATTAATATGAATAAGTACGCTGAAAAAATTACCGCTTTGCTGAATCTAGTACTGAACAATGAAAAGTTATTGATGGGCGGAATGCCGTTTTACTTCCGCTAACGAATTAAAAGTTCCGTCTGTTTCTTCGTGTTTTGCTGATGGTTACAAAAAAAAAAAAAAAAAAAAAAAAAAAAAAAAAAAAAAAAAAAGCTTCCGTGTAACTCATTCCACGAAGATAAACCCAATCTCCAAAATTATAAACTTACAATTCAGGTCAACGCAAAAGTTCCAATTTTCTTTCCTCTGAAAACGAATTCGAAATATTTTCCCAATTTTGACTGCGATGGATCTAAACGTTTCCCTCCATCTTGAAGAAAAGGCAAGCCAAGCATGAAAAGAAAATATTAACTCTCATTCAAAAGCCACCCAACAGTAAGTGATATTAACACGCAGTGCACACTTACAGTCTTCACCTTAGCCCGAAGTCGTGACCCCGAAATCGAGGAAATTTGAGGCCCTTAGTTCTCCAATATTTCCTCACTCTTTTCTGTGTGAATCCCTGAATTTCAAACATCTGACAAAATTTATAGCGCCTCGAACTCACACCTGACTAAACTGAAAATCTAGCCTGGATTAAGCCACAAAAAAGGGGTACAGCTCTCTGATGAAATGCGAAGAACTAAACTTATTCGGCGAACATCAACTATTTTTCTTTTACACCAGCCCCTCACACTTAGCGAAGACAAAGATCGATACACATAATCTCAAACTCGATAAAATAGTTGAACATTACAGTACAGTAATTCATCCCTCGTTGCTTCGTTGAATCTCGGATAGGTGGCGCACCATTCTCAAACCCGAACAAGCACGATAACTTCAATCAAACCAGAACTGACGACGAATATCAATTAAGCTGTTCTACAACAAATGATACTTGCATAAAACTTCGGCGAAGCTAAAAAAAATCGGAAATAAAGTCACAAAATTGGTGATCGTGGGCACGACAGGGAAAATTATTGCTCCATTTTACACAGTGGAGGAATTTTCTTGAAAATTAACAGCCAATGACGATGTGCCTATACAGTATAGCGGAACTCACCCGATCGCAGTTTCTATAAACCCAGGTTTGCGCAATATTTTCAACAAAATGTGATGACGGAAAAACAGAAGAAACCTCGCCGCCACGGCTTTTAATCCCAAATTCAAAATCTCTCTCGCTCATTTTCACCAAGGAACACACGAAAATCAAAATCTACTCAGTTCCCTGGAAAATCCCACCACTTCTAGCAAGAGAGACCAAAGAAAAAAAAAAACTTTCATACGCTCTGTCGCTGCAAACTCAAGACAAAAAAAATAAGGGGAAGTCAAAATTTCGGCGGGCTTAATAGAACACACACAAATAAATCAGTGTCCCCCCCCCCCCTTCAGTCCCTGCTTTCTTCGAAATTTTCCCGCTTTCTCAAGTGCTCCCATCGCTCGTCGGCGGCGCATTGTTGAAAAGCTGATCGATCAGATTCATGCTGCCAAAGTCCATCGGGAAATCAGTGTGCAAATCTGGCGCAATCTCGTGCTGCATGTCGTCCATGAACGTGTGCAAGTCCAGGTCGTAGTCGCCTAACTGACCTCTGCAAACACAGAAGAACAGAAGCAAGGCAAAGAACGGAGAAAATGAAAAATTCCAACTTCAGCAATGCTCTGACCATGAAAATTTTCAAAAAAATAACGAGAGAAGCATCAAGAGAAAGATGGACGATCATGATGAACGGGAGCGAGAGAAAAATCGAAAAAAAAAACAAAGGGGGAGGGAGAAATAAATACGGCTCTGCCAAAATCGACGCCACGGAGAGAAAAAAAAACAAACAAAAAAATCAGGCACAGAAGCAGACACGAGTTCAAATTTTATATTTAATTAGTGGCGTCTTTAATTAATTATTCTTTAATAAAGTGACGTTAAAAGCATTGCAAGCTTTACTGAACTCCGTTTGCCTTGCTTCCACTCCCCGCTTTTTTTTCATTTTTTTTTTCATCCGAGCGTGAAAAGACAGGCCCCCGGTTTTTGTTGCGCAATTTTTTTTCTGAAGCAGCTTTTGTTTTTTATTACATTCAACGTGGAACATCCAAACACTGCGTGCGAATCGCAAAAAACGACAATGAAAGGAGGGGAATATAACTGAGAAGATGCGAACAGGTCTCTTCTTTTTGGGAAGTACACGATAACAACACATCGGAGCCCCCAAATCAAAATCCACCTGAAACTGCGTTTTGGAGGAGAAAAAGTGGCTTTTCTTCGCATCCGCGAAAACCTTCCAATTTCAACTCACCCACCTGAGAGACAAATCATGTTTTACGGGAAACGGCTACAGTTTCATTCGAGAAAGAAAAAAAAAAGTGTCACCCTTATACAACAAAGTACGTTAAAATTCAAATTTTAGAAGAAAAAGTACAGGATGTCCAAAAAGTTACTGTAATTAATCAATGTCGGCATTCTAGCATTTCAAATTCAAAGAGAAACTCGCACACATTTGCAAGATAAATTGGCACAGAAGTACTTTTCTCCATTCCATCTAAACCTCGAAAATCTTTTGCATGCTAATTTGGCAGTAACCATCAGCAAAACACGAAGAAACAGACGGAACTTTTAATTCGTTAGCGGAAGTAAAACGGCATTCCGCCCATCAATAACTTTTCATTGTTCAGTACTAGATTCAGCAAAGCGGTAATTTTTTCGGGTTCCAGGGTATTCAAAGATTTGGATACACTTATTGAAATTACACATTAAAACGTCATGATTAACGTCTGAGATGCAAATTAATAAAGATATTTTAAAAGAAAATATAAATTCAACAAAAGTTCCACCCAGAACCCAATAAAGCACCCATATTACTGAAGTATTTCTCAACACACAAAGAAGGAACTCGGAGGAATTAGTTCAAGATTATTAGGCCTGCCAGAGACGTCGACACACACTGAATTAGATTCAGGAAAGTAGAAAATTTGTTTTTTATATGACACTGAAGCTTTAAATTCGCATATTGAAATTGTATACAAACATGAAAGGATTACAATGCCAAGTGAAAGTGAAGAAAAAAATCTGAAAAATCAAACCCAACAAAAATTCCAACCAGAACCCAATAACAACAGCCATCTTACCAAAGTAATTTTCAACATGCAAAGAATGAACTACTGTAAATGAAGCTTCGGGCAAGCTTAAAATTCAAGTGACATCTACCAATAATAAAACGAATCCAACAAACTTCGGATTATTCATAAGAAGGAAGCTTTGAAATGCACACCAACTTTTTGGACAACCTGCACCATCAAGTTCCATTCAAATCTGAGACATCAAACAATGTTTTCAGAACAGTTAAATTCTAGATTGTTCAACAATTGCAAGGCATCCGAAAAAGAAACTAACGTCATTCCGTCCGTAAATTTCTCCCACCCATCCTGTACACCAAGAAAAGAGGCCGTTCGGTACGGTAAAATACCCCAGGGAGCGGAAGGTAACTGCACTTTTTTTTGTTGCACTCGCACCTCCTCCAATTCTCAAAAAACAAAAAAAAACAACGAATATGCTCTGTTTTTCTCTTCTGCTAAAATGTTTTCCGCTATCAACACCAAAATATTATCAGGCGTCTCGATGCCACCGCCCACAAAGAGGAAGGGGGAAAAAACCCCTCTTCCTTATTCACACAAATTCCAACGAAGGCGGCCGTTCGCCCAATAAATGTCTTTCGATATGGAATGGTTCCCATCCAGCACGAAAAAATACTACCGGTATCCGATTAACTTCTTTTTCCCATGAGCACTCCGTTAACAATCCAATTTTCTTCTTTCTTCAAAAATTGAAAAACAAAAAACACCACACGTATGATCGCGAAACAGAAAAAAAAATAACATAAAACAGGTCAAAAAGCTCGACAGCAAGATTCGGTGCGGGAAAAAACATCATCATCATCTTAAACTTTTTTCCTTCTTTTTTTCCTTTAGTAGCACAAAATATAACGCGCGATACGGACACAGCGACTAGGAATTTTTTTGAGATACTCGGTTCCAAAATCCCACAATTGGCCCGCGTTTCTTCCGACCACATCCCCGGACAAACAAGAAGAAGACCTTTCACAACACCGATGATTATTCTTTTTTTTTTTCGAGCAAGACATAGCGATAGCGTGGTGAAATATCTTCGTATGCACAAAGTTCTCGAAACAACACGCGACAAATTAAAAAAATCTTTTTCAGGGTAACGTTTTTTTGCACACACAAAAACAAAACAACAAGAAAAAAAAATCATGCCCTGAAATCCCTCAGGAAAATATGGCCCAGAAAGAGATTTCTCATTCAGAAAAACGCACTTTCAAAAAAATGACAACCCTTGGATTAAAAAGGTTCTCGTTTCTCTTTTCAACGCGTTCCGTGTGTATAGATTTACAGCCCGAATTGAGCGAACGTCCGGTTCATTTCTTACGGACTCACGGCGATTAAAAAAAGAAAAGAAAAAGGCATCGATCTGATGCCATCAACTAGCCTCCAAACACCACCTTTTTTTTTTTCAAAAAAACTTTCCGCCCCTTCTTCAACAACCACAAAGTTTTCCATTCAAATTCCTCAGAGAGCGAATTTCCCTTTCCAGCTTTACGATAAAACACAACTCCTCGAATAGAATTGATCACAACAAAATTAAACAAACCAGGACAAGAAAAACTGTATCACGGATTAAAACTATCTCTGCCACGAAGAAAAACGATAGATGCCCGATCTCAATTTCTCGAAAGAACAATATAACAAATTCCGGTTGTTTTCAACGAAAAGAAAATTAAAATTTGCCTCGGCTGAACTTTAAAATTTCCATTCTCACCCAACTTTGAATCTTCACCCCAAAAACCTTTCAAGAAAGCTCTGAGGGAACTGAAATTTTATTTCGAACATTGGGAAGCTCTAATTGAAAGTTCTCCGCCAACACAGATGAACGCAATAACCAAAAATAAAGTCTTGGAAAATTAAAATCAAAACTTCAACTCCGTAGAATTGGAACTTGAAACTTTCCATCGCGTTGAAAATATTCGTTGTTCGGCTAAAATTTTGAACGAGGTTTAACGCAAAACTTGAGATCTGTCGACAATAAGCAAGAAAAAAGCCCATTACTGCACAATTTTTTTTAAAGCAAAAAACATAAAAAGAAAAAAGAAACTAATGATCAAAATATTTTTCAGTCCGCGGAGCTTCCAAAATCAGGCCATGAATTCTTTCCCGAAAAAAAAAAAACATGAAAAGGAACTGAAAAAAAACCCTCACAAAATATTTGATCCAATGCGTTCCCCTTGACAGGTTCATCGGCTAAAAATTCCATTACATGTTCGCATAAAATGAAAAAAGAAATCAGCGAGGAAAAAAATAAATACGGCATTATTTGCATGCCTGAATTTTAAATATACACTCAGTTCCCTCATTAGTGCAAGTATTTCGGCTTTCTTTAAAAAAAAAACCAATCCTTGGCTGGCAATGAAATTAGCCCAAAATTCTCGACAAACGACGCTCCCGAGAAAAATTACGAATCCTTCATCTTCTTCTTTTGACCCCCGAAATTCACGCGAACAATGTATAAAAAAGCAACCCATCAACGAATGCCAACCAATTTCCTTTCTCCTTCTTCATCATCAACATCAGCTCCCAAAATAAGTAAACAACAAAAAAATGTTGCCGTGGGCCAAACACCCAAAAAATTTCCCCTCCTACCGCACAACTAAAAAGCATATTCAGTACAGTACAAAATAAAGAGAAACCACGCACACAAAAAAATGACGAAAAAATAAAGAATTCCGTTTGAAAAAAAAATCAAATAAATCAACAGTCGTCAGTAAAAATCCCGAACGAACGAACAAACATCTAACGTTGGTACGTCTTCCTTGTTTGTTCTTTTTTTTTTCTTCCCCCCGCCGGCTCGGGGTCAACAGGTGCGCAAAAAACTCGGTCGAAAGGTCGGGTCGTTTTTCTCCTCGTTTCTTTCTCTCTCTCTCTCTTGAATTGCTCTGTGTGTGTCTTAGAGTTCCGCGTATGTCGGGCTCCTGTGAGAAGGCGGAAATCGATGCGCCGTATCCAGCGGGGGAAATACACGTGAGATCAGTCGAATCCCCGCCAGACAGAAAGGATCATAACGACACAGGGGGGGAATGGAGGGGGTTTCACGGAGTGGGGATTCGGAATCATAAAACCATCCCGGATTTCGCAGGGAGAGAGAGAAACAAGGAAGGATGCCTCTTCCGCAGAAACCAAATTTCGAGGGAGGTAGAACATGGGATTCACACCTAGCTGTTTCATGATGATGAAACCATATTCACTCGAATATACGAGACGCCGTCAATGACAAGAAACAGCTCAGATTTTTTTTTTGGTACTTTCCTGTTATCTCTGTACCTCATTCCTAGACCGCACTACCATCCAGACAAATCTTTAGGACGAGTTCATTATCACGAAGACCTACCAAAAACTGTGAATTTTATTTTTCCGCATTCTGCTGAAACTGATTTTGGGAGGTGGTTAGGTAAAGTTAGGTTAGGTTATGTTAGTAACAACTATATTTTAACTAACATAACCTGACCTAACGTAACTTTACCTAACCGCCTCCCAAAATCAGCTTCAGCAGAAACCCAAAGAAAGCAGAAAATGATTTTGGGAGGCAGTTAGGTGAAGTTAGGTCAGGTTAAATTGGTCAGAGGGAAGGTACAGAGATAACAGGAAAGTAGGAACAGAGATAACAGGAAAGTACCTTTTTTTTCGCTGAGCGCTCAATCTAGCACATTTAATCGCTCAAAAACTTCTTTAAAAAAAAATCAAGGTTCCAAATTTTCTTTCATCACTTGAAACTGATATTTTCAACAAGGATTTCTTCATTTAAATCTTGGACAAATCTTACTCGAGAGATTCTGCCAGTAATTAGTAATCATGAACTTCACCAGTGAATTCGCTCGTCTCACAGTATTTCCACACATAGAAGACTTCGTATATTCGAGTAAATGTGGCGAATAACATCGAGATCATCTTTGAAAAAATAAATAATAATAATTTATCAAACCGATTCATTTACGAGTTCATTTTTACTCGATGAAGATCGACTACAGAAAAACAGAAAATAACTACGGGTTTAGGTATTCAAGAACGTTTCTTCGTGAACTACCGTATTCAATTGTGAATCAAGCGCTTTTCTTCTCCCCCAAAATTCTCACAGGAAACTTTTAAATACGGCGAATTACACGTACTGTAACCGGGATTTAATTTGGAATAATCTCAATTATTATTAGTGTCTGGCACATGAGTGAATTTCCAACAGCAAAATTTTGACTGAAATCTACTCTGAGAACTTCTCCACTGCATCTGACACTGCTTAAAACAAAAACAAAAAATTCATCGAATACTAACGGATAAAATTCATGAAGAAATGCCTTGAATCCCATTTGAACATTTAAAATACGAGAGTCTTCTTCAAAAATATTTCCAAGAACAAGTCCATACATCTCATTGGTGGCAGTCAAATACCAGGCACTACGCTTTCCCCTATTTTTTAGCAATCTAAAATCCGTCAAAATGTATGGAGGAAAAAAATATTAATCAAACAAGTTACGTAGCACACGATTGGAATATCTCTTCATCTGGAAAGTTTGACACGGAGTCCACTAAATCACAAACAAAACGCTCAAACTTTGCATTGAGATAAATCCCTCTATAATGATGCCCGCGACGTAAAATTGTTTATACTGTATTTATCTTTGTCAGTTTATAGCTTTTTTTAACGAAAAAAAGAAATAAAATAATCTAAAATGCACGATTTTATCTCAAATAAATTCGGACACTTTCGGGTTTATTGGGTTAACTTGAAAGTTAAAACAAATGCGAAATTTATTCCGTGCAGACGAAATGACTGGATAAAACTCTTGGGAAAAAAATCCCGTTTCGCTGCATGATTTCGACCTTTCATCTCTTTCTCCGAAGATTTTCCAAGAAATCAAAGAGAAAATATCCAACGATTGCCTTTGAGGATAGACTGCTTCCAATGATGGTTGGAAGAGACTCGAAAAATTCCCGGGAAAATCCTCGCATTCAATTATAAAACCATTTCAATAAATAAATTGATTAAACACAGTACTTCAACCGAGAGCAGGATTTTACGGCATTCTCGCAACCATCAGTCGCTATTTTTGGTTCAAACAGAAGTCCGGGTAGAATAATTAATACTCGTTTTCATGCCAAGTTAGGTAAGCACATTGTTAGGATGGGTTAGACAGGTTACTGCACCCAAGGAAGTCAACTAATTAAACATGAAAAAATTTTTAAAATTCGGCGAGAATCCGAGAGTAAAAAAAAATCATAAGTGCTTAAAACTAGACGCAATTAAAAATCCCTTCGACGAAAAATCAATCGAAAAAAAAAATGCGGCAAAATTACGGGGAATTTTTTCTTGAATTTTATTACTCCGCATCCCGCGGAACTTGAAATCGCAAAAATACCCCGCATCTTCGTTTCGCCACATGCTTCATTATTTACCTTCTCAATTCCCGCAAAAACAAAAATCGATACATTCTCGTGCATAAATGGGGTATTTTACGGGAGGAATGATACAAAACATAAAAAAGGGGAGCATTTTCCGGCTCAAAAAATGGAATGCTACGAAAACTCACGTATGCCAAGCTACTTCCAGGCGCTTTTTTCGGGTAGTAGATAAGCGTCCTCAGTTTTATACACTCATACATAGAGGACATTTCGGCACGACGAAGGAGATAATCACAGATGCGGCATGCTTGCAGTTCCCAAGAAAAAGAAGAGGAAAAAGATGAAAAGAATCCCAGAAGAGGAAGAAGCGAGAAAAAAAAATCCCAACATTCTATTAGCGAATCAAGCTCCAGAAGCCATTCAAAACAACGGCAAAAAAAAGATAGTCGACTGCATAAGTCACCGCGTCACAATGCTTTCAAAAAACTTGGTTCAAAAAAAAAAAAAAAGGGTGAGAGGATGGCCCAGAAAATTTTCCACCACTTTTTGATCGATAATTATTATTTTTTAAATACGAAGATATTATACGAAGATAAAAACCCGGAATTCCAACTTTAATAGCTTTTTTGCTGAATATAAAATACAGTATAGTATTATGCTTTCTAAAGACACCCTGATTTAAATTTATTTTCCAAAATATAGAGGAAATTGTCTATCGATTTCAAGAACTATGGACAATGATAAGCTGAATTTGGTTTCAATTAATAATCGTACGTAGTATCTTTATACGCTTTTTATGATGAATAATCCATCATAAAATCAGTTCAAATGACGATTTTTAAACGTTCAATATTAGACATTTGTACGATTGCAGTCAAAGAAGACAAATCGTTTCAAAGCTAGTTAGTTCCAGTCTGGCTTGTTGACGATTTAGCATTTTCACGTTCAAAACTAAACAGAAATTACTCATTAGATCCAAACTTGGTGGTAATCGGAGAATGTCCAGTTGAATTTTGACAATGATTAAAAATAACCAAAAAAATGGCCGACTAGCCTATTACGAACAGCCCTTTGAAAGCATCATGCGACAACAATAACTGGCATAAATGGACGAAAAACTGGATCAGTTATGTCAACATGCATTCTCTACGATGACCTCCGAGGCACAGCACCATACGAATAAAATCAAATGAATAAATGAGAGAAAAGTCGATCGAAATGTCCGCAGGAAGGAAAAAGGAAGTCATTTCGTCTCGCGCGCGCCAAAAATAGCATGCAATATTCGCTGCTGCTCTGTCTCTCTCTCGCAAATATACGGGACACATCACTAAGGTGCTTGTGGTGGTGATGGTGGTGGTGGGGGTTTTTAGAGAAGAACCTCGAAAGCAAGCGGGAAAGAGCATGAATCATCACGCGGCTGCCTGATGAAACCTTCTCCAGGTCCCCCGACATAAAAGAGGAGAAAACAGGATTTTCCCCATACACACACGTGAATAAAAAAAATATATATATGGGGGAATGAACTCCGATGAAACATACATCGCGGCAGCAGTGAAGCAGCCGACATTTCTCCAAGAGCACGGGCTCTCTATTTTTTCCCCTCTTTGCCTCAGTGAGTTCAGACAACCGGTTTTGCACGGAAAACACCCTGAACGAATCCGAACTCGCTATTCCTTCAGAGAAAAAACATTCATACGATACACTAGTACAACTCAAAGTCGCACTTACAGCGACTTCAAGCAGCGACGTCAAGCAGATTTTGATTTACACAGTACAGCAGAATCTCGTAAAAACGAAAAATCGATCACAACGGTGTAATTGCATGCCCCTTCTTGATAGCTACTATTTTAGATTAGTTACCTAATAACGAACTGTCTACTAGTCCCACTGACTTCCTTGTAATGAGATTTTACTGTATTTGTGTTGAGAAATTTTGCTTCATTCGGGCAAGTTGTTCAATGGAAATTATTTTCTGGTTGAATCATTAGAACTGTTAATTTGTCATGAAATAATTATAGTAGATTAAAAAATAACGGAAACGACGCTGCCAGGGTTTTCACGCTTCGTGTCAGGCGGGGATTGCGGGTACTGGTAATGCGGGGTGTTGGGGTAGCTGCTGTCGGCAGACATTCCAGCACCGGTCCCCCATCTAAAAAAAAAAAACACGAATACAATTCAAGTAAAAAAATTTCAACTCAAACTTCAAGGGACCAGCAAAAAAAAATCGACTTAGGAACCTCTCGAGTCAGGGAAAGAAGTATTTCAGTTCCGGAGATGAATAAAAATTGCAGGAAATTATGGCGATATTCTGGGCCTTAAATTGCTTCTTAACCGAGTTGGCGGGATGCTGAACTTGGAGGAAAGGGTTCATTCGCCTCGTTAGCCTTTCAATTCCTTTCAAAACACATTAAGTTACATTTGCGTTGCTTTTCTCTTCCCCGCGTCAATAAATTAAAAGCCAAGAGGCCTCCAGAAAATCTGAGTTTGAGGAGGAAGGCCTTCGAATTACGAAAGGTTTTTAATGCGCCGATTCTAGAGGAATCAAGACGAAAAAAAAAAAAAAACTTGACATATGGAGGTATTCGAATCAGGGAGGTTTAAGTTATCAAGGTTCAACTGTACACCCATCAAAGACAAGGGTATTGTGCAAGAATTTATTTCAGAAATTAAACAAAAAATTTGAAATTTTTTACTCGTAAAATTTGAACTCAATCGTGCGGCATTTATTTTCCACCCAAATTTTTTATCGCCAGCTTGATCAGAGCCTAAATACCGTCTATATTTTCACTCTAGTCTCTTGAAATTTTTTCTCGAAATCCACGTTTAAAGAATGACACACAACAAAAACTTGAATAATGGCAGAAAAATGTATACAATACTCGAGCATGAAGCGCATTCCAATTTTTAAGCTTAATTTTCGAGGAAGAAGCTACTGGTGTAATTCGAGTGAATACGGCAAAGCCAGAGTAATGGACATGAAGTCCTTCAATGGGAAATAAATGCGTCAATACTCTTGAGTTTCTAGTTGATTTCCGGGAATTTGAATCAACATTTCATCGACTTCAATCGAGTTCAATGCACTCGCACTCGAGTTGTCATACGTGTTACAGGAGTAGAGACAAGTTCGGATAATTGGATTTCGACAAACATGTAAATGCATTCATTGGAATACGGGAAGCCACTATTCACACTCGACATCTAACATTAGTGACGGAAGAGAGAAAAATCAAGCATGCAAATTTTCCAACGAAATTTGCAAACTAAAGGCTTCCGACAGAAAGTGAATAAACAGTATGCCTGTAAACCCTGCCTTTTCGGCCATTGGGAAATTACCGTATTCGCGAGAAATGCTCCCGAAACCAACTCCATGCTAAAACGAAAGGTACTTCAGTTCATTTGTGACTGAAGTCACAGTAAAATTCCTCTCATCGATCAATCGTTGACATTTCACGTAATTCTTCACATTCGCATGATCAGAAAAATGTTCGCATTGACAGCCAGATCTGGGACATAGAAAATTCGTTGATCATTTGAAATATTTGTCAAACTTGAGGCTTGCAGAAAATTCAGTTAAATACTGTAGATTAGGAATTCGATTTCGTACATTTGAACGTAGCGGGTAAAACTCATTTTCTCATGGTGATGGAATGTACGAAAAATATCAATACAGTATTATCTTCCTTTCAATCTGTGGCGGCAACAATTGGAACACTGATCCAGATATCATCAATCAGTACACTAAAAAATCAACTCCAATTTAAAAAGTAGGCGCAAAATAAATCAAAAATCGAAGCCAGTCGTCTTACATCAACGCCATTCCTTGTCATTTAGCGAATGCGTCCGAATTTTCAAAAATGTACCTCTTCACTTTCAATCGCCCAACAGTGTCAGATGACATCAACAACAGAGTTACTTCCCAGACTTCTTACCGAAAAACAAGACGGAATTCCATTCGAATCGGTAATTCCAAGGCAAAATTTCCTGAACGTACCAAGGGTAAAAAAAAAATAAGTAAAGAAGCAGAAATTTCCTGCCTCGAGCGACGAGACACGTTTCAAAGGAACTGTTCCTGAAGCCAACCCCATGCTAATACATTTCGAAAAGGTCAAGATTATCGCATGAGCTTTCGACAGCGCATGGTTTCACTTACACAGAGAAGAAAAATTTTAACCATAAAATAATATTCTGTATTGGAATGTTCGAAACATTTTTACCAAGGGAGAAAATCCTCAAGATACTCCCTCTGGGTCTTTCTTCGAAAAATGCAAGCGTGCCGCAATTTACTAAAAGTAAGACATTCCGGAAATTTTCATTCCTGGAAAAAAGGCAGGAAATAATGGGGGGTGGAATTGTAAGCAAGGAAGAAGACAGAACTCTGGGTCCATGTACTTACTGCTCGTCCCCAAATTGCATCGGTGACCTTGGAACGACCCGAAGTCGGCCACCTCATATTATTGCGACCTTGCGAACTAGGAACCCTTATAAGCCCATGTCCATTTATTAACTTCCGACTAGCGAGTGGGACAGCCGGTTTGAAGCCTAGCGTTTTAGGAACGACCAGGTTCCGACGTCCACTAGTTGCCAGTGGCGACCTTTTGTTTAGGTGTAATTTTTACAAGTTCTTTATATAACAGCGAGATGGGAATCTCGTCACTACAATCATTTAAAAGGAAGTATTTAAAATATATTGTACTCTACTGTTGAACCTCGAGAACTCCAACATCGCCGAATAAATTTCGATGCTGAATTTATTTCAAGTCCCTTTCTCAATTCCCGTCGGAACAATGCATTAAAAACTCCATGACTCGAATTTTAGACAGACCTTTTTGTTATAATTTTATTGACTCGGGAAAGAGAAAAGCACTTCAAATGTACTGTAACTTGATGCACTGTATTTGGAAAGATGTGAAGGATTAATTGGGCAAGTAAATCCTCGCTTCCAAGTTCAGTATCCTGTCGACTTTAAGAAGCAATTTAAGGCCAAAGAATATCAATTAAAATTCCCGGTATTTCGTATTTTCCTTCCAACAAAAATGCTTGTTTTCTCAACTAGAAACCTCTCAATTTCGAATTGTTTGGATGGTTTCTTCAAATTCGACTCGATTAACCGAATAGAAATGTACAGTGGTTCCATCCGGAGAAAACACAGTGATTTTTTCGCTGCTTCGTTTACATTTCAGCAGCTTCTTATCCCACTGATTCGGAAATGCTTGGAACTGCAGTAAAGTATTACTATCCACGATTTTAAGCAACGTCAGCATATATCAGAACTATTCTTGAAATTTGTTTCCACACGAAATTTTTTTCATCAGCAACAGGTTATTTACCGGATTTCCCCGAGTTTTTCGTCATACGAAGTTCTGATGGAAATCGCACTCAGTGCATGCTACAAAATGCACTATAAAATTCAAAATGCCTGTATTCGATACTGTATCATGAACTTGATTCCCGGAGATTGCATTCTTCGCTAATTTGTAAAAATAAATTAGTTTATATGGATCCAATTTTTACTTGAAAGCATATTTCTAAACAAGCGCACCTTTGACTTCGACAAAGCAATATTTACCAGGACGATGTATTTTCAAACGACGAACTCGATGTTTTTTAACAAGATTTTCCTGTAATCATGTCCGAAAAATATTCGTTCTTGACCACGGGAAACAGGAAATGAATACGGAGAAATTTATAAAAACTCAGCCCATTAAATTTTGACAATAGGAAAAGAAACTGTAAATAAAAGTCGTCTCCATTTTTTTCAGACAGCTTCGAAAATCATGAAAGATTATCGAAACGAAACCAGAAAAGAAGCTCATACGAATTCAAAATTTCCCGACACGAAAACGCATAAGACATGTACAATACCGACTACTCAATTAACTTCAGAATAAATTATCCTATTGAAAATTGCTTTCTGAATCAGAAACTTGTACCCCACATTTCCCAGACGTATTAGAGCATTGCACAACTCCTCACTCGTTTCTATTGACAACGAAAATACTATGCATTCATTACTTCAGTCCAATGCCGCGTTAGTTCACCACGCGGAGTAATCAAGAATTGATATCCGGATTCCTCTTCCTTTTTTTTGTCAAATACCGCACGTAAATAAACTTTTCCAACACCAATGGGTGATTAACTCCTTGCCATTCTACCAGCAATATTAAAATAGCCACATTGCGAAGAGCCTAAAGCGACAAAAACTTGTCATTTTTTTTGTCAAATACCGCACGTAAATAAACTTTTCCAACACCAATGGGTGATTAACTCCTTGCCATTCTACCAGCAATATTAAAATAGCCACATTGCGAAGAGCCTAAAGCGACAAAAACTTGTCCAATGTAAGAAAAGGAGAAGAGGGGAAAAAACGGGTGTCAATGACAGGCTTCACTCACAGCCTTGGGTATCAGCCTTGAACCCGGCGTACCTTTAGGGAGGCTCAAGGCTCAGCCTTATTGCGTCGTCCTTACACGGTTGTCGGACGAAGTATTCGTACAGCGAGCGAACGTTAAAGGGGTGTTTCGGGTACTAGTTGGACATAAAGCTCGTGTGATTATTTTCAAGCATTGAACTTATTATCACATCGCTTCAATATTGTACACGGGTTCACACTTCCCAGTTGAACGTACGTCACAGAAGATTCGGATTCCAAATTTAAAACAAAAAGGGAAATTTCTTCACGCAATTCGACTTAAACCAATGAGTCACTAGACAAACAATACTGTATTGTATATGCTGACTCATTGTCAACTTTATTGTCAACAAAATATATTGTCTACAGAGTCATTCTACACGAAAAAAAATTTCTGGTTATATTCATTCATGAGCAACTCCTACTGATTCATGAACAGCTCATCTATAACGATTATAACCGAACGACGTCTTTTTCCGGTTTAAAGTTGTGCAACAGTGTTAATTTTCGAAGGAATGGAAGAAATTCTGTATCACTTCCAAAGGGAAACTCCCCAAAAAATGAAAATATGCCATGTGAAAATCAGAAATAGGACACAAAATTAGTCAACTTCTCTGGATCATATTTGCATGACACAAGAAAAGGTTTTTAAATACCGTATTTACGCGAATATCAGCATCTTTTTTTCTAATTTTAGATAAGCTCAAAACTAAAGGGGTTCTGATATTCGCATATTCATGCAATTAGCGATAATATGCGCGTGTGTCAGAAAATCTTCTTGTTCGCAGCCCACAAAACCATCAAGCACTCATTTCCTTCATTTCTTTCGAAATTGGCATTTTAAAAAATCAAGAAATGGTCAGCTTTCAGCACTTAAAATATGCACGAGTAGTTGAATGAAGGCGAAGAGCAAGGGTTGTGACATTATTTTTCCTTTTTCGGAGAAAATCTAAATTTAGTTAGAAGGGTTCAGTTCCCAGAAAATCAGAACACAACGAAAGTAAGTGGGTGCACGGAATTTTAAATTTTTGCATGAAACATCTCGGGGTGTGCTTAGATTCGCTTAAATACGGTATATGACCGTGTTACAACATTATCTCTCGCATCTCCTCCGAGGTTTTTTCTTAGCTTTCGAACATGTTCAGGACGGGGGATAATTTTTTGTTGCTGTGCATTTGTCAATTTGTCATCGTTATTGTTTAACCTCCAGTCCAAGGCTTTTCATACGATCATTTTTGGAACAGCGCCGCGCATCGAGCGAAAACTCACCCGTCGTTCCACAAATTCTTCAAATGCTCCCTCGTGAGCTTGAGGATTCCGTAGAACCATTCCCAGAAGGTGAAATTCCTGTCTGGCAACGGCTCCTTCGCAAAGGCGTTCCAGTTGAGCTGCAGCTGGGAATAATCCGCAATGGTATGGTTCCTGAACACCTTCCCAGCAATGAACT